>WEIT01003448.1:35286-98452 GCA_013389985.1 Dryoscopus gambensis | reverse complement strand
AAAGTCAAGGACATTGGTCTTGTTTGCTTTCCCAGGGGAATTTGCCTTTTGGGTTAGATGGGGGAATCCAGGGGTGTTTAACCACAGTTTTTGAGACCCTGCTCCAGTACAAAATGCTCACGTCACTGAACTGCAGGCCTGACTTTCCATGTCTCCTACAATTTCCCTTCTGTTAGGAGCCCAGTCTTTGTACGTTTGCAGAGCAGACTGTACTAAATTCTCAACCTCTGAGACACTTCAGATCCACACCTCTAGCAAAGACAATGTTCACAGCAGTGGCGAAGGAATTAAAGGAGGGAGAAAATACTGTGATAAGAAGAGGCTGAACAGTAGTGTTAAACTTTCCTCTGTAGTTTGTGGGCTAAGTGCAGTCCACTCCACTCTGTAGGCACAGCTCTACCTCTCCAGATTTCATGAAGAGGCAGGAAAATCAGATTTAGAGTTTTAATTTGCATCCCTGGATTTTACTCCCCCCCTACACTGCCCTCGTGTGGTCTTAGTTCCAGCACAAGAAGCGTGCTGGAAGCACAAAAGAGTTACACTTGGGGTTTTTGAGAAGTGTGAAGCCAGTCGCATCATAATTTGGACCTCTTTCAGGATATTTTAACCAATCCTACTGTTCTGGGCTAAAATGTCATGGTGCAGATGTGAATCTGTTGTTATTTCATTAGAACAATAGTTCTTAATCCAGTTGTCAGTCCCTGTGCTCTAAGAGCACTATGATCTAAATGCCAGTCTCTTACCCTGTTTTATTCTCTGGGTTTATGTCTCCTATGTTTATGGTTGGTGTTGTGTGGCTTATGTGAAATGAGTGGGTGGTTTTAGACCTGTGCACAGGAGATAGGTGGTTGTATAATAAAAATCAGTATCTCCAAGCAAATGGCATGATTAGCACTATCAGGTCTCTGGAACAGAGAGGGGAAGGCTTTGGGGGTAGTGGAACGGCACCACTTTCTCTCAGACATGACTCCTGCACCTGAGTCACCAGTCAGTGAAGTTAAAACTCCCCCTAACTATAGAATGAGCTGAATGTGTTTCATTGATCTCTGGAAGAGTTTTGTCTCTAATGCACGAGTCCTTTCACAGCTCCAGTATAGGCAAATGTGACTCTAATAAAGTCGAGGGCAATGTGCTGTCTCATGCTGAATTGTGGCCCAGATACTTCTACACCAGTGATTTGCCAGGCAGAGTTTTACTTTAGCTGCTGCCTTAACTAATACTAAAATGCAGCATGAGAGGGCACTCAGCCAGAGCTCTGCATTCTCTTCCTGCCTCGGCCATGCTCACGCTCCTTCTGATTTGCTGTCTGTCACATAGGAATAGTAATACTGAAATTCCCTCGTAAAGCACTTACGTAGCTACAACCACTAGGTAAGAACTAATTATTATTATTACTGTAGACTTTGGGAGCCAAATTTTAACCTTTCCTTGCACTCATATGTCATCAAATTGCCATAAGCCTGTCTGAAGAAATAATTTAACCAGCAGGCTGTAGTAGAGCAAGGGCTGCAAAAAAATGCTCACATCACAGATCTAATTGAAGGCTGTTGTCCTGCTATCAAAATGTAACAAGAGAGAAGAAATCTAAACAACAGCAGGTCTTAGCAACCATTTCACACAACCCCTTCTAGGAGAGGTGAACTGATGGAAGTTCATTTGTGTGTGATTTGAAGAAAAATCTCAGGAAAAGCAACAGATAAAAGTAACAAGAGTTGTGAAATGGAATATAATGAGGCCTGTTGGCCACGTGACCCAGGCTGTCTCTTCGAATCCTTTTCTGCTTGTTAGTGACTGCCCCTTTCCTTCAGTTCAGGCACTCTTCTGTTTAGGCAAACACAAATAACAGCTATGCACTTTTGTCTAAGATAGACAACAAAGAAATCAGAAAGAACAAAAGTAACTTTTCCGTGAGAAACCACAGTCTGATCTTGAACAGGCTGTAGGAATTCCGAGAACAAAGCAGCTAATGCCTCTGCTACCAGGCAGCGTTCCTACAGCTTTACAAGAGGGAAAAGGCGTGGGGACTTTTTGGCAACCCACCCCATGCTCTGACTTCCACATTTAAGAAAAGGCAAAGGGTGCTGGTAGAATATATGAGAGCAATACCCTTAGAAATTAGTAACAGAATGTGGAAAAAATCAGTTTCAGTTGTGAGTCATGATTTCTCAACAGTGCATCCGTTACACAATAAAATACTACCCAACATATCCTGATGGGCCTAATTAATCACTGAGGAAACATTTTAGCAGTCACAAAAAATGAAGGTACAATTATTTGAAGATGATCTGATAATGACTGGTTTGTGGAAAGAAGGTTGGATATTGGCAACTCTTTCCAAAGAGAATTCCAACTGGAAAAAATATGATTTGCAAATAGCCATGACCTGTACATTCAGTTGTATCAGAAAAGAAAGCATCTGAAATACATGGCTGTGAAAACAGATTTTACAGCTCTTCTTCTATTTGTTCTCCCTAATTTTCTGCAAATTTCACGTTATAAGCAGTGCTCCCCATTGTCAGGCCCAGGCCCTTTTCCCACTAGCAATCTTAGGCGTTCCTTGTTGTTTCCTTCATGCTACATTATATGCAGGTTGCCACAGGTTCTTCTAGCATCCTTGATCACCATGATTATCAATAAATAGGAAAGAGGATTAACAATGGTTAATGATTAACTGGACACAGAAAGACTTGAAGAGTGCAGGTTGCAGGATGACTTCCCTGGTCAGGGAATCTGTGTGGACACACGCAGGAGATTTTGCAGCTAAACTATGCAGTGAATTGTTGTAGAAGGTACATTTCATTCACTGGCTGTGGAAGTAGTCTGGTGGCAAAAAGTTGAAGAGTCTGCCATGCATTTTGGTGTTGCCTACAATTTGTAGATATTTGTGGGTTGGTTTTGCTTTATATTATAATTTCTTAGGTGATGTGTGTAAATGTGTATGTACCTTTACTCTTTAGAGATGGACTTTTTTTGTTTCTTTCCTCCTTCCCACTAACCACTGTCAGTGAAAATGATGAATTCCAATGAAAGAACTCAACTACCATGTATTAATTTTAGATGGCACCTCTGTGCCACATTGTGCTAAAGCCTGTCTTCATTGTATCTGGACACTGTTTTTTGCTCTAAGACCCCTGAGAGCAAAGCTTTTGACTAAAGCCACAGCAAAGCTCTGTTTAACACTCAGCAATCTGTTCTCCATTATCCAGTTGGACTATTCCTTGGCTTGTGCCTGGAAGTTTCATTGCAACTATTTGGATCTGAACTAGACATCAGAGTGGAGACTCCGAGAAGGAAGAAGGAGCAAAGGAAGATTACTACTTTTATTTGTAACAGAGGTGTTTTTGTGTGTGCTCAGAAAGGAAAGGGAGCAATTTTAAATCCAGCTTTTCAAGGTGAAACTTTTCATGTTCTTTCAAATTTGGATCATACTTCAGTGTATTTCTAAGGCAGTCTATCCCCCACTTTTAACAGAACAGTAAATCACTGCACCACATGACTGTGCAGGGGGGATGCTTTTCTGATGCTTTGTCCCAGTCCTACAATAAATCAACAAGGCAGGTCACAAACTGACTTTTAGCTGCAGGCTTGTCATGGTCCCTTTTCCTATGCCCCAAAGCAGACCCTGTTGTGAGGTGGAGCTTCGTGCTCCCCAGCATGAGCCTGCAGTGACCTGTTCTCCACCAGTGACATGATGAACTTGCAGGACAGAAAATATCCCAATACATTTTACCATTTGGACATGCATCAAATTTGCCTTGATTTCCCCGCTGTGAGTCAGAAATGGATCAGTTACATCACTGTAAATTGGATAAGTCTTACTGGCCTCAGTGGAATGACTGAATTTGGCCCATTGCTTTACAACTGTGCTATTAAAACAGTCAATCTTCTGGCTGCAAGGAATAATATTAAAAAATAAAGTTTACGTACGTTGTGTGCTCTGGATAGCAGTGTAACAAGACAGAATATCAGACTTAATCATGCTTTGTGCTACAGTGCTGACAGCGTGTATGTGGCAGCACTGCAGAAAAAAGCAGTCTCCCCATTATTCTCAGTGTGTTTTGCAGTACACAAAGGCATCTGGGCAAGGAGACTCTCAGAACCATGTCAGGGCTGGAAAAAAATTGCCTGAAATAATGTGTAATGATGAATTAAAAAATTATTTTCTTGTTTTAGCTTGAAGAAAAAGGTTTTGGGTTTTTCTTTCAAAAAAGCAGGAAGATAATTTTAAAAGATTTGCATCTAATGTGAACAGTTCCATAAATCTTCAATTAACATAAAAAATACATCAAAATTTATGATGAATGATGTGTCTCCTTGGTCCTGTTCTTATTATACATACATCCGAAGTGGAATCAATGCCATTTGTGAATAATTTAATTAAAATAATGACAAGTATTATTTTTGTAGCATGGAAAACTGTAAGCTTTAAATGAATAAGGCTGAGAATCATGAAAGTCAATCTTAATTTCTAGAAACTAGAATAATCAGCTGAACTGAGGCAAACAGGACAACGAACATTTTAGAAAGGAGCTTACAGCTGCTGGGGTGGAACTAACATCTTAGAAGAGTTAGTGTAGTCAGTACTTTGAAGTGCACAATATTTTGGAATAAACCATTAAAGCAAAATAGGATCTCTTCATTCTGCATGTCTTTTGAATATTCTACAGCCCTCAGAACTTCTCCCTATACTTTGTTTCTGTCGTCTGCCAGCCCCAGGGCTTAACAGTAAATCTCCAAGCCAGCCCTTCTTCATAGTGGTGGCTGAGCAGTCACTGGGTCAGAGTATGGAACAGATGCTGCCTCTGGATCAGCGCAGACATTTCTGTCCTGTTATCCCTCTCCTAGCTATAACTATCAAAGTCTGCTTAACAATGAATAAAGATTCCTGCATCTTGCACTCTGCTGGGAGGAACTTCTCTGACTTGCCACATAGAAACCTTCTTCTGGTTTCCCAGCTGTCCCCTACTTTAAGTTGGGAACATTTTTTTTTCCAGCTTCTTCTCTGCTCGTGTTTTTACCCCTGACCCTGATGTGTTTAAAGAAAAAAGGCATGCTCTTTGTACTATCAGGATAGGCAAAGAAGGTGTTAGATCTTCCTCTTGTGAGATGGACTCAGCTTTCCCTGGCTATTATTTCTGGTTTGATTTCAGCTTTCCTTAATATTGGTACCAATATTGTGCAAAGCTTTCTGTCTGGCTGTAGAGTAGAAAGCTTTTCAAACTGGGTCATCCTCTGCAAGGGTGAACTTTTACTCCAAGTTCAAAGTCAAAAGCATCAGAAAGCTGAGAGTTATCACCCTGAGGATAAAATACACAGAGCTTTTAAACTATCACAGCATCTCTGTTACTACAGCAGGCCAAAATGACACTGTCTGCTCTGCAAGTGACACTGCCTTTTTCTCTCAGTGTGTTCGTTTCTCTGCTTTTCATTCTCTGGTGCCTCATTTCTGACTCATCGTATGAACTGAGCCAAAGAATGGAAACAGAGAGCTCAGGCTTCATGTTTTCCTTCCATGCTGCCCCTGCACACTGAGAGATAAGTGTTTCCCAGTTCTCTAAGTCCATAAATTGCAGGACACTTACACAACAAGCAAAAATGTGAATTTGGGGGGCTAAAATTCTGATCCCAAATTACAAATGTGATTGACAAATTTTGTCTAATTTACACTCTCTGAATAAAGGGGGTATTTCAATCCCGGGTTTTTAAGAGTTCAGATTTCTGAATATGGAATAATCATTAAATTGGGTAAAATATTAGCCAGCAGCACCAGCTTTTATTTAAAACGGTTTGAAACGACGACGAAATGAAGAAGTTGTTTGATAAAAGCAATTAAACTCACAGACCAGCCAAAAAAATCTTAGTGAGGTGCCACCTTGTGCCTGCGGAGCGACATGGCCGAACCTGTGCGCAGGCTGGGGCCGGGCAGGGGCCCTAATAACAGCAAATGCGTGGAATTTGGGAGGGAAAATACCGGAACAGGGCTTTAAAAATCTCTCTGTTAACTGGCGCCTGTCTCTCAGAACCGTGGATCCCTGAAAATGAAGACAGCGATTGTTAAAACAGTTAAACTTAGTCCTTCTCTCTCAGAAGCCGTGCATTTGAAAAGCTTTTGGAGGGGACAGTTCTGATTTCACAACTGTCCCGCGTGCCCAAATGGCATTTGTGAGCCAGCGAGCTCCACCTTGGAACAGCTGGCGCGCTGAGGCCGTGCAGCCTTTGCACTGGCTCGGCACAGCGGGCCGTCCTTCTGCGGGGCTCCCCAGAGCCCCCCGGCGTGCAGGAGCGCGGGCAGGGGCTGCGGCTGCCCGGAGCTGTCCCCGGGCACACAGGGGCTGTGCCCGGGGGCGCTTTCACCAGCGGGCTGGAGGGGCATCCGCCAGCACCTCCGCTCCCTCGGGCACATCGAGGGACCAGCTCTTCTGACAGACACCTGCAACGACTGTGCAGCATGCTGCTCTCATCCGAGCACAGAGCAGTACGGTGCTGCCAGGAATGGGAATGCTTCCCGCCTTTGTATTCTGCCGAAAAACATTTTCTTCTAGGTTTATTAAAAATTAATTTTTATGGTTTTTTGTTTTTAAAACGTTAGCACAAATTTTGCTGCTCTTGGCATTTTCTGTGTGTATCAAAGTTTCCGTTCTCTTTTTATTTTGTGATTTGTATTTTCTTGAAAATTAGTTTTTTAAATGCAATTCCAGCCCCAGGGAATACAAGGAGAGTAGAATTTGGTGACATGAAGTGCTGAATTAGTACAAATTTCAGCAATATCTGAAACGTCTGTACTCTTTAATCTGAATATATAGGACTTTATTAGGTTTTATTTCATTCTATATACATTCATCAGCTCAGTGGCTTCAGTAATGGCAACTTACTATTACTAGGTCACATTTGCCAGGAGCACTGATGTTTGTATGTTGCCAAGAGCAGTTTTAGACAGAAGATGGGTATACCAGGACTGTTAAACAACTACAAATATGACTATCACTTACAAAATTTGCTGTTCACATATAGCATAACTATGTTTGTCTTGGAGGTAGTTTCCATAAGAAAACATGCATTTTTTTCCTGGAAAGCAAAATATTATTGAACAACCTTACATACTAAGGATTACATAACAATTTATGGTGGTTTACATGGTACATCTATTCTTTTAAAATAAGTATTAGTCCCATAGTGAATTTCAGTGTTAGTCAGTAAGGTCTGACAGTAAGTTTTAAGGACAGAAAATAGACTCATGCCTTTACATGGACAGAGAGCTGATTTCCTTGTAAGGACTGACAGGCTTATGTTTTTACAGAATTAATCAGTAATTAAATTCAGACTTTGGCTCAGTTTGAAGTGTTTTATGCAACTGTGAATCCGTGGTGTTTTAGAGGTAAGAATGCAGCAATCAGAAAACCTCCCCCTTTGCAGAAATGAGGATCCAGATTGTGTGGACTTCTGTTTGCAAGTGTGAGTCCAAGAGAGATGTTGATTTTCCACATCCCCATCCTTCCCCAGCTCCTTCTCTTTCTCTCCCACAGATACTCATCCGCTGCCAGATTAGAAATGGAAACAAAGGCTTCATGCCGAGTCTAAGCAAATGCCCCAACCCCAGTTCTTCAAGGAGTCTGGGTCAGGACTCTCATTCTTGGCTCTGGCCCATGGTTTGATATGTTGGGGTGCGAGGTGAATCAGTCACTTTTAACCAGGGCTGTGAACGCAGAGCAAGGGGATCAGTTTGTAAAGACTACCTACAGAATATGTTATTGAGGGGGCCAGAGAATAATCTAATGCTGGAAAACACAGAGAAATCACTTTCTAGTTTACCATAAGTCTTTTAAATGTTGCTATAAAGCAGAAATCCAATGACTACTGTGTTAAGGACTCAAAGCATGCTGGCAAATTGCCTGATAGGGCAAATAAGGACATCTCACAATCCAGTCTTCACAATCCTTCTTAAACAAGAGGGAGCAGCAATTTCTTGCATTCTGTCATTAGGCAAATAAGCAGTTCTCAGATGTAACAGTACTGAGTATTTTATTGAAACTTTTAGACATCAGCCTGCACTCTCCGTATGTTCAGGGTTTTACAAGCTGTTTCCATGACAAAACGAGATTGATTCTGGAGCCAGATAGTTAATTGGTGAAATCCATGTTATTTACCAAAAAATGTAGGCAAAACACTGTTCTCTTCAATACAGTAGACAGATTCCTTTTTCATGTTTCCAAACCTTCTTTTCCAGAAACTACTCTGTTTATAAAGCTTTCTCTGAGGAAGATGGTTCCTTCACTATCTTCTTGTTGTTGTTGTTGTTTCTGGGTTTTTTTCTTAATTACATTTCATTCATTAGGACAAGAAGATTGGTTTTTTGCCATATAGAACTTCTTATCCAGCCTTTTAAAATGCCTCTCCATTTTTGTTGTCTTCTGTAAGATTGAAATTCCTAAGTAGTCTATATTTTGCATGAGATACTAATCATAGATCAATAGAAAGAATAATGTCCACTGTCAGTATCATTAATGCACATATTGGAAAGTTGCAAATCAGGAGAATGTGCTCCTATTTTTTGTTGTTTGGTGGTTTTTTCTTTTTTCTTTCAGGATGAGTAAGACAGGAAAAAAATACTTATCCGTCCACTGACCAAGAGGTATATTATAATATGCTTCACAAAGGGATAAGTATCATCCAGGAGTTTTATGGAGGGAAAAGCTGTCTGTAATGAAAGGATCGGGCCACTATCTGGCCAAGCTGCAGAAAGATTCTACTATTCAGAAGCAGAAATTAGTCCATGTATTATTTAGATTGTCACATCTTCATAGATCCACAAAAGGAGATCATATTTTACATATGCAGATAAAGTCCACACATTTTAAATTATGTTAACTGATGCTGAGAGTCAACATTTGAGTTGTTCCCTTAAGCTGTGGTGTCACCAGCTCACTTACCTGACAGTAGAGCCAGTGGAAGAGATCCGTGTAGGGGCTCCCAGGGTCCTCCCACACGCTGACCGTGCCTGGGCGAGGGTAACGCGCAGGTCACCCTGCACACAGGGGCTCTGCCTGCACACGCACAGCCTTTCTGTGTGACGGGCTGCTGCACAGGGAGCCACTTGGCTGCCAGAAGGCTTAGGTGGGCTGAGACACTGCTGCTGTTGGTATCTGGGACTGCTGAGAGAAAACCTGGATTGCAGCTGCTACAGTCACACTTCTTGTGGGCACTGTGGAGAAACCGAGGTGGAGCAGCTGCCGCTTCCCTGCCCTTCCCAAGCAGCAGTGCTGCATCCCAGCCTGCCTTTTAGCAGCTGCTGGGAGACAGGGACAGCAGGTCCAGCAAATTATCGTAACTTTAATGAGCAGAGTTATGTGTGAGAAGCCATCTTGTTTCCCACTCAAAACCAGGAAGAAATGAGAATTTCTTAATTGCCGAATATTTCTTGTGAGGCAAATCCAAACATAAACCACCTCATTACTATTCACAGTGATGTAATTGCTATTATGAACAAGTTAATTTTGGATTTTTTAAAACTAGGATAGTCTACTCTCTATGACTTTCCAGGGGTTTATAACCAGCAGGTGCTGAAGTGGATTTCAGGGAGGTAATTTTTCACTTGTGCTGTTTTCTGTGAAGCCCAGATCAAAGCCTGCTCTGGAAAGTGGAGTAGGCCAAAGCCAAAGTACCAGCTGAGGTCTTTTCTCAACCTCTTGTTACAAAGTGCTCTTTGAACGCTTTTTTACCTCATCTTTTCAGTGTGTGAGGCACTGGAACAGCTTTTCCAGAGAAGCTGAAGGTGCTCCATCCCTGGAAGTGTTCAAGGGCAGGTTGGATGGAGCTCTGAGCAACCTGGTCTATGGAAGGTGCCCCTGCCCATGGTAGGGTGTTGGAACTAGGAGATCTTTGAGGCTCCTTCCAATCCAAACCCTTCTGTGATTCTATGAAATACAGAGCATTATTTCCCATTCTGGTGAGCAGTGTTGTTTCTTGGAGACTGCCTGTTAGAAGTGTCTCTATGAGTTTTGGAGCTATAACTCTGCCCTGCAAAATTAGAAAAAAATAAGTACTACGGTGTTTTTAGTTTTTAAATCAGTACCCGATGCTCCAGATAATCTAGGTTCTGTATGAGTTACTTTTTTTTCACTAATTAATAATGGACTGTGAGAGCTAACTGGCTGTTAGAGATCCATTAATTGAAGTAAAATGGTTACACAGTTGTCTTAAAATTTAGAGAAAAAAAGAATGTATTTCAGTTGGCAGAATTTAAAATAATTAATTCTGTAAGAGAAAAAAAAGGAAGCCAGACAGTATAGTCATTCCCTTAAACTAACCTCTCCTGGAAAGTTCTTTGCTTCACATTCAGCTGATTGGAACTGTGTGGGAAGAAAGTTTTTATTTAGAAAGGAGCAGCTGAAGGCTCAGTCTGTGTGCTGATAGGTGTGCGCATTTTTGTTGAAGTGAAGGCAGCAACCTCTTAGACCACTGTAGCTCATGTTATTTCCCAGTGCCTACAGAAACCCCTCCATCTTCCATCCGCTGTGTGTGTTACAGAACAAACAGGGAAAGCAAAAAAAAAAGTACCTTTGACCGTTCAAATCCTGGTAGCGCTTGTTTGCAATAGATGGCCAGATCCATGTCTCATATGGACAAGGAAGGAGCACTCAGTTCTTCACAGATCTGCCACTGGCTGCACTGATAATCTACAGAAGGCCACACTCTATGAGATTTTCTTGCTCTGTCTTTCTAATTCAAATGGAAAAAACCTAATTTGTAACGAATATGAATGTTTCTATGGATTTCAATGGTCTTTAAATTAGGAGGTTGTTGTGTAATCAAATTCAGTGAGGATGAGAAGACATGGTAAACAGAATGGTTTTGTCTATAGCACAGAGACTGAATTAGATTTAAAAAAGAAAATCTGGCTGGCAGTTATGTAAGACTATTTTATGATGTTTGTTTGCAACTTGGGAAAGGAGGAGAGTTTGGCACGGAAATGTTTTGTCCTAAATCCTGGCAAGCATATTCATGTGCCAAAAATGCTGTTTTGTCTACTTTTCATTTTCCTGAATTCTGTAGACAACAAAAATTTCTCATATGTGTTTGTGGACATTTATTCTGTTGTGACAATGTAGATTTATCATGTGAATATGAAATCAGAGGATTACAAATTAGGTATTGCAGCTATTTCACATGTACATGTTGGAAACTTAAAGTATTCCTAGTAGGGATTCTGAAGAGAAAAATACATGATTCAGTAGAAATGCGGCCTTGATTTTCCATTCGGTAATGTGAGCTTTGCATTAGTGCAACCTTCATGCTTTCTTTGGGCTTACTCCTGATTTATCACATTGCAAATGAAAACAGCATCAGGTCTACAGGCTTTTGCAGACTTCCACTGATTTTTGGTGGGTTGCTGACCTAGCTGCAGAGCCATAATCTTAGCAGAGTACTAATAAAATGATCATTATCAAAACTGTCTCAATTCCTTGAAGACAGTTTTTATAACTTGTTTGGCACCTTGCCTGTTTGGTGGTGTGGGTTACAGTCTGCTGTAGACTAATACAAATGGTCTGCAAAGAGGTGGAAATTAGGTTTTATTGGAAATTTGAAATTGTATTTACTAAAGATAATTTTCTTAACTGCCTTTGCAAATACATCAAGAGCCTGATAATATTAAGACTAAGCCATGCCGTGGTTTTCTAGATGGCTATAAGCAGAGGCTGAATCAAAGCCATTTTGTCTCTCCTAGAGCACCTGTAGTAAAAGCTCAGTGAGAACAACTCAGAAGCTAGATCTACGTAAACCATTTTAAACACCTTCCCATACACTGTATGAACAACTGTCTCCATGAATATAGCATCAAAGTTACTAGGACAGGTATTTTGAAACTATCAGTACATATATTACATTTGTGGTTTATGTTCTTATGACATACTCAGAAGTCCAAATTCATATTATAATGGGGGTTGAAAGAAATAACAGGTCCTTCACAATCATGCAAAACTGCATTAGAACATTTATGCTTCACATCTTAACAGCATTTGGGGGACGTCAGATGTAGGTTAGATAGTTCAGAGTCTGAGGTCTAAAGAAGCTGGCAAATATCCTCTGAAGATGGTTTTAGTGCATAACACATCTCAACGAACCAGGCTGAGTGGCACAGTAAGTTTATGAAGTCCTGGTTTCTGCTTCACCGTTTGAGTTGCAAGAGCATTTGCAAGGTATTTCATACCAATGGGCAGGGAATAATTCTGTCGTCTGCTGTAGAATTCGGTCTCTAGTAGTGTTTTTATAGTGAGGAATGTCCAACCTTTAGTATCCAACACAGAGCAATGAAAATTATATGCGCAAGTATTTCAACAGCTTGTGTAGCAGCTGGCAAATTATGTGTAGGAAGGTTTGTTCTCTTGTCTGTGTATGTGCTAAATACTTACTGGTCCCCACCTTTTAAATATGAAGTACTAAATAATGAAATTTAAAGAAATAGAAGCTCTTGGGAAAAATGTGTTTTTGTGTAATATATGCCTCATACTTCATTATGCAATGAGGATACACCTAAAATGTCAAGACAGGACTTAAAAATCATTCTTCACTCCCACACTAGACATTAGCTTGGACTCCGTGTGAATCCAAGGGCATTCAGACATATTTTGAAAAACATTGATTGGCCAGCTGTCTATAAATAGCAAAGGAACTGAATTACACATCAGTAGTAATAAAACTCCTATCAAATATTTGTATTAATCAATTTTAAACTTCAGCAAGTATAATAGTGGAACCTCTAACAATTATTTTCTACCACATGGACAGGAATTATGAAAATAAGTTGTAGTGTATGGTTTAAATATTGTAGTACCAGTAAATAAGTAATGCAGCAAACAGAAGAAAGTACAACTCAAGAAGCCATACCTTTAAATTGAGTTTATGATGAAATAATTTTTTACCAGAGTAAATTCTCATGCTTTTCCAGAGGGGAAAAGGAACAGTTTGCCTGCCTCCCAATTCTGTAATGGATTATAAATGGAAAATTCTGAAATTAACATTTAAAATGTAAAGCAATTAATCATTTTATAGAGAATACAGAGTTTCTAATTAGGTTATTTTACCAAACATGCAGAAATTATTCAATGAGAGTGTTTGCTAATCCCCAAAATGTGCCTGTGTGAGCTATACCGTGTAGGTGTGCCTGTTTCAAAGCCTGTTTCCCACTGTTCCTGAATGCTCCTTTGGATTTCCTGGGCTGACTTTGGACAAGACTGGCTCCTTGGCTTTGTCTGGCAGTGTGTGGGGTATATCTGGAACAGCCACTGCCCCAGCTCTGCTCTGCTGCCATGAGCAGCCAAGGAGCTGCCATGGGGCCCGGTCCTGTCTGCACTGTGGTTGCCCACAGCTTCCTTCACCAAGCATCCCTTCTCTTACTGCTGACAGGAGATTCTCGGAGAAGACTTGGGGAATTTCTAGAAAGCTGCAAAAAAAAAAAAAAAAAAATTATAGAAAGTGGGGAGAGAAGTACTAGAGAGCATCAAGAACATCCCCAGAAAGCAGCGTGTGAATTCCTAGAACACTGTGAAAATTGTGTAGGAAAAATTCCCAGAAAACAGACAGGACATTCCTAGAAAGTATCAGGATTTCTAAAATGTAAGGGAAACCCTAGAAAGTAGTGGGAAAATTCCTAGGAAGCAGTAAACGAATTGTTAGAAAGCAGAAGGTGAATTCCTAGAAAGCATCAGGAATATGGGTAAAATGGACTGATGTAATTACCAGAAAGCACTAGGAAAAATCAAGAGAGTTCTTCCAGTGTTAAGGGTTTTCCAGGAAGCTGCAGAAGTGCCAGAAAATACTGGCATTGTTTAAAGATCCAGTTATCCTTATAAATCTTCAGAAAATATATTTTTTATACCTTTAAGCACCATATATTGTTTGTTTTGAAAACTTGATGTTTCATTCTGGCTTTAAACAGTCTTCCTTTTTATTGTCTTATTGCAAACGTTTTCTCTTTCATCATGGGGAACTGCAATTTCACAGTCAGCAGCTTGTGGTTGTAGATGAAGGAGAAGAAATTGAACTTTAAGAAAAAATAACCTTGCTGTCATCCAAATCTCCTTAATAAATGAAGAACAGGGAAGAAGGGAAGAATACAGGCTCTCAGCAGACTCAGTGAGAGTGTTTTCCATGAGAAGTTACTGGTTCTTAGTGAATTACATGTCTCTATTAAAATATACTCTCCCTTTTTCAGTGTAAATACCCTGGCTTGCATGCAAAGTACATGACTAGTCTGACATAGGAGGGTGCCAGAAGAGTAGTCATGTATAGATACATTTGAAGGGGAAGATGAGTGTCCAAAGTAGTGCCTGCCAAGACCTGAATATTTGTATCTATTCCTATGAAAGTTCATCCCTACCTTTGCTCTCCCAACTCCTGTTGACTGAAATGTTTTTCTCCTTGTTCCTGGGGAATTGCATGACCCAGCAGATTGGGCTCCCTACACCCTCTCTGCCAGGCCCTGCTCTTGCTTGTGCCCTTCCAAGCATGAGTTTCACTGGCTCAGTTTACCCCTGTGTCTGATTTCCCTTTTTACCCAGAGCTCCCCAACCACTGTGGAACACTGGGACATTTGGGAGCAAAAGGCACTGAGTCCTTGGAGGGTTACTCTAGAGAAGGATACCTCCTTCAGGGAGAAATCCATTTCAATAGATTTTGTACCTGAGCAGGCCCTGCAGGTTATGCTCATATAAACATTTCATAAATACATATTTCTTGGGGAACCTGATAACCATATTTTCGTACCAATGATGGATGAATGCACCATAGGGCTTGACCTGGCTATAAGCTTTTAAAATATTGGCCGTATTGAATAGTTACAAGCAGGCATATGAATCTCTTTGGGGCATATTCCTTATAGATAGGAAGTTCTCCACTGTAAATGGTTTAAATGCTTTAAGGCACCAGACTTTGAATTCAGCCTTTATTGCAAATGCATCTGGTTAATGTTAAATTAAAACACCACAGGAAACCTGTACTTTTCACTACATTTGTTATTTATGTAAATTTTTGGACAGCATCCCTTGCTCCAAAATCAAGTTAATTGGAAACAGAGTAACAGGCATGAACACAATCCCAGCAGAACATTCTCTGTCTGATGCTGAACTGTTAATTTTTGTTATTTTTCTGAGACATTGTCCAGATTTCCATCCTGTGAAATCTTCAGATGCCAGATGAAGGCACAATCTTTTATGCTGAATCTCATCTTTTTTCTGAAGACTATTCCTATTCAGCAAATACTATATAAACATTTTAAGTCAGGTTGACATAAAGCTAAATCTGCGCTCTGGTGACTTGGGGCTTTGGCCTGCATTTGCAAGGTTTTGGGGAGATTTGGAGTTCATCTAAGGCCGCAGGTCTATGTTGATTCACTCATCTATGGCCCATGGAATGTGTTTTTCTAAAAGAATGACAACCCACCATGCAGGTCTGTTGGCCTCCTTGTGATGTTTCAGGGATGCTGAATTCTGACAGAAGGCTTTGTAGACTGCTCCCAAGTTTAATAATAGGACAGCTTGCCGTTACATGAGACCATTTTCCCCACTGCAGATTTGTGTAGCTTTGACAAAACGTTTTCCTGCTTGGCTGAAATTTGGCTGAACTTCTTTCAGCGGAATGCAGCCCAACATGCTTGCCCAGAAAACAGCACAGCAGCATCTCAACAGCAAGCAACCATGGCTAAGGATACAGAGAATTTAGGAACTGTCTCTTGGCTATTTTTTTTTCTCCATTGGGTGAAATGGCTTTTTCTACACTGGGATGTTTTGCCAGCCTAGTTATATTGATTTTAAGTTCAACAAATACAGGTTACCTGCCAGCACAGTGAGGCCAGCTAAGGCTCTAATGTGTGCACACCATAAGCACAAAGGCAGCTGGTTCTGTGTGCTCAAACTCCGATGGGTGCTGTGATACTTTTTCTCAAGGTAAATTCAGGCAGAACAGACCACTGCCAGGAGCTTTTGGGGACTAAGCTCCCCAATGTGTAACATGCCACTCAACTAGCAGAATTGCTTAAGACTCTCAAGATTTGCTCAGACAATCAAAAATGAGATCTGAAGTTGATATTTGCAGCATAAATTTTCCCTTTAGTAGGCCATGGTGATGCCAGCAAGTGAGGAAGTTTGCTCTTTGGATACAGGTCTCCTGTGGCCGTTTGCAAATGTTACTTTGCAGGAAAAGCAGCTTTCATGGCAGTGAGATGAATTTGCAGAGAATTGTATTTTGCCCTTTTAATCCGTGGTACTGGTTTTGAAATCCTTATGGGCCTGAGACCTTCCACATGCTGGAGTCAGGTAATTATTCAGCCCTCAGTTGCTTAATCGAGAATTATAAATAGTAGCAACAAGTAACAGGATTTGTACTTTGTGATGGGAACAGAAAAGTTACGTCAGGACAGCCCAGCCCCCAGCTGGGACAAAAAGCTTGGTGTGGGCAGGGTGCCAGCAGGTGTTCCATAGGCAGTTAACTGCAGGAACAGGTGAGGCTCATTAGCCCCAGCTGAAGCCTTGTTAATAATTCTGTGTAACTTCTGAGACCCAAGCGGGTATCTTCAGCCAGGCATGCGAGAAGTGTGGTACTGTCTCTGGAGAAGTGCAGCTTTTTTTTTAGACTGCAAATCCTGCTCAGCTGCCTGAGGACACAGGTATGTGCATTCAGCCAAAGGCTTTAGCGCTTCCAGTTTTAAGAATTTTTGCTTCAAGTTTTCTTCTCTCCCTTTTGGCCACAGCTGCATCTTGTTTTGTTTGCCTTTTGGCAAGTATGGCTGGTCAGGCTAAAAGAGCAGAGGAGGTCTCCTGATTCCACAAAACAACTGCCGTTTCTGATTGGGGTATCTGCCTTGTGTGTCCCTGGGTTTGTATGGTCTCACAGCTCTTCCAAAATATGTCACAGCTTTTGAACTTTTTCTTCAGAAGTGTAGTTTTAGGGATCCCTCTCTTTCCCTCTAGGTCCTGTGGGCTTTACCAGGCACCTGACTCCTTTTTGTGACTTACCTTCTGCTATATGGGCAGTCAAACATTGAAGAGACATCTCTATTTTCTTCTTGGCCTTGCCCTTGGGTAACAGGTGGGCCTTTCAAAAAGTACCTGGTGTCCACATTACTTCATTTTTAGTCATGGCTTGTGCTAAAACTTTTCATTTCATGTAGAACAGACAGTACTTGACTTGTGGCCTTGACTTTGGAACAATGCAGGAGTGAACTATATGCTAGTCTTTAGAATTCAAACTAAGAAATGAGATATGAATTTTTATCACTTATATTTCAAAACTGAATTGATTAGATCTTTTGGATTTGAACTCAAAAAGACCTGAAAATTATAATCAATTTATAACCCTGAAGATACTGGTTGGTTGGGTATTTTCCCCAATGAGAAAGTGAATGTGGTATTTGAAAGTGTCTTGGAGGAGGTCAAATATGGTTTACATATATAAGAGGGGTTAAGTAAACTGTGTCAAGATTTTCTGCAACATGTTTCACTGAGACTAAAACATGTCATCATGTCTCTCTGGGCTGATGTTTATAAAAGGTACAAATTACGTTTGAGTGAGGCCTACCTGCTGAAGGTTAGATGTTAAAAATATTTCCCTCTCTGTTTATAGTTTTCTAAATCTGGGTTGGCAATGGAAATGCTGGCAACTACTTTAAGTGTTGCACGTGTCCAGAGTTTGACTAAAGCATATTGTTCTAAGGGATTCTTTGCTGCTGACAGTGTTGGCTATTATCATGAGATAAACAGATTAAATATTGACTCCATCATTTTAGTTGCCATGATTATAAGTGGGCAACTACTGAAGTATGCAAGTAATATGTGTAGGTCTAAATCAAAACAGTCTAGTATGAAAGGAATGATCAATAATCCTTGAAATGCACAAATTCCCCAAGAAAATGCAGTTATTTCCTAGGAGGTATGGAGATAGAGACGGTAGGTAGATGTTTTATGTGCACCTATGGAGAACCTGATTCAAAACTTGCTAAAATCAGTGGGCTAGCATGCTTTCAGTGGTAATAAAGTCCTAGATTATTGCACTGCATCAATTCCTAGAGCAAACATGGGCCTAGCCAATAAATTGTGACTGCAGTTCAAAATCATGACCCTACAGTCAGCCCCACATGGTTGGGCAGATTTTAGGGAACCTAAATGTTCTAATGCATGTCTTGAATTTGGGGATATAATCAGTCAATTTGATATGACTCAAGGTCTAGAGCACTGTTTTTATTTTCTTATGCGAACTTCAAACCATGGATAAGTGTATTTTTGATAATTTGCAGGATTTTGAGAATTTTGGAATATGTTTTCATACTCTTATATGTATTTCAAACCATGAATGTTTGCTGTTAATAACTGTTGTTAAAGCGAAGGCAAATTTGTGAGAACAAATATGATTTGATTTGAGTTTTAAGCCCTTCTCTGAACATAAGGCAAACCAAAACAAACTTTTGGATCACAAATATGCAGGTTGCATTGCACCATTATTTTCAGCTATCCTGGGAACTCAGTTTCTCATTATATCTTTTGTCTAAACATAATTTTCTATCAAGTAATCAAGAGATGAGCTTGCTATCCTGTTTCTCATAAGCATATGCTTAAGTACATATATAATTCTCTCTTGGTAAAGGGGGCAGTGGAAACATTGCTCCGATTAAAAATCGTGAGCTAATAGAAAAGGAATTAGAGTGACAAGAAACTTATGGTCCCACAAGATCAAATAGCACTTTGTAGCAACACTGGGCAATGTGCTAAGGCTATACATTTATATACAGCTTTTGGTATTAGTCTGCACAATTAGGCTATCTTTTCTCATAGTATAATCAAGTCTTTTGATAGTATTTCATTTTCCTAGTGCTCCTAAGATGACAAGGATATACAACACATGTCTCAAGTGATCTCTTTTTATTGCCTGGTTTACATAATTTTTCTTCTCTTTGGTCTCTGGAAGATATTTTCTGGCCATGTGTTATTGTTTAATTCAGTGACTTTTGTTTGGACTAGCTTTGCAATTCCTGGGCTCCTAAATTTGCTTATTGTAACACCTATATATAAACTGCCTAGAAACCAGAAAATGTCAATACATTGACATATTTTAAACACTTTGTCCTCCATGATGTAGTATTCATGTTTCCTCTACTGTTTTAAAGCAACTTCTCTGATACTGAGAAGATACAGGCTTTGCAAGGCTGGTGGTGAGGGAATTAATAAGGGAAAAGTGTAAAATATCACATGATGTGCTTTAATTCTATTATCAGAGATTCAAAAGAGGAAAATTTGACCTCACTACAGTTATAGTATTCTCTTTTTGAAGAATTGAACAGGAAGATGTCTTGGTTGATTGTGGAACTTTCTAGTGAATAAAAGAAATATAATTCTGGATGAAGACCCAGTTTTAAGTCTTGGTTAGTAAATCCCATAATTCTGGCCTAGCTGTCATTTAAACAGTCATGCTTCCATGTCCTTCATTCATGCCAACAGCCTGCTTTATTCCTGCTGCTTTGTATTTAGTCTCTTCTGAATGTGGGTATACAGAAAAAACAGCACTTAGGGTTCATTGGAAAGTGCTTTCTTCCAGAGCAAATCTTGAGGAAAACAGTTGTGCGTAGGTTTCCATAACTTGGCTACCAAATTCTAAATGTCATTGCAATTTGTCTGTGTCTGTTAGAAATCGTTGTTACAGCTCGGCTGTCTCCACCATTTTGTAGAGTACTTTTGTAGTATTCTGGATATGTAAATCACTTTAAGGGGCTGTTCTGTTTCTCATGGGCAAAACTGTCTCTAACTTTTCGGCCGTTCAATACTGCAATAGGAAAAAGTAGCTGTCTCTTAGGAAAATCTCAGATATTGACTAAGGAGTAAACCATTAGATCAGGTCCTTGCTGACATGAGATATTCTGACGTGCTCTTTCAATAATGAGCATTTGCTTTGCTGTAAAGATTTTATTAGGGTTCCCAGGAGGACAAAACAATGAATCGGTGTCACACGGAGTTCCCCTGCTCACTCTGGAGCATTTAGCTCACGTTCCAGTATGGGTCACTTTGCCATGTTCTGGCTCCTTCCCTGCAGCTCCATTAGCTGGCAGCTGGTGGTGTAGTGGAAGCAGCCTCTTCCCCCACAGCCTCTTGCATAGAAAAGAACAGCTACCTTTGTGTCTTTAAAAATACTTCAAAACTGGTGGCACTTCTTTATATAAAGTACAACAAATAACCTAAAAATAGAACTATAGCTGGAATGTGAGCTGTTCAACATGAATTAATGTGTTTGTTAAAAGTCTAGGGATTTTTGATGGTCTTGAGATACACATGACCTTTTCATGATGCTCCCTAGAGATAATAGTCATAACTGTCCAAAAGCAGCATAAAGTTTTTCAGTCTTACACAAACAATGCAATTAAGGCACTTTGAGCCTGCTAATGGGGTATGAACATTTTAGTCCTGCTCAAATGGTCTTTCCATGTATACCATGATTTTCAAATATTATGATTATTGGTGCAATTAGTGCAAGGGTCTTACATCTCTGGATATAACTAAGTTTTGTGTTTTCATTGTAAAATATAAAGAATCATTTTCTTCTTTTAGTAAGCTTCTGCTACGTGCTTCTCCAGGTAACAAGGAACTGAAACTGTGTGCCTGGAGTATGGTGATCTCAGTTTACTGGAAATCCATCCAGTCACCAAAACCAGCCTTCACTCTCAGCATTAGTTATAAACTCTATTATGTTAGCATTCTCAGAGAGATCAGGGACTGCACAAATGGTGCAGCTCAATACATCTCCCCTACAGCAGAGGGCTGAGTGCAGGGTCAAGGATTATGATGGGGTAGCACAGGAAAGTTGTGGTCATTATCATCACACTGTTGTGGGGCCTCATCAGTGTGCTTAGCATCACACAAGCACAGCAAAAAAGAGTCATCACTCGGTCCTTACATTCTAATCGTTGCCCTCACCCCTGGGGCGCAGAGGACCTGAGTGACCCAAGCGTGGCATTTCCTATGTGCATTGCATTTGCTCACTCCATTTCATGCCTACTCTGCTGCTGACTACAGAAGCCACATCTCTGTGAAACCATTGGGATCAACAGACCTTGTTCTTACCAATTACTTTTTAAAAAAGCAGTTAAGATTTTCGAAATGTTGTAATTAAGACACTCAAATAAGCAAGCAGATTGATGAATACATAGTCCATGTATGTCAAGACTGAGACAGATAAACAAAATGTTCAGAATTAATGTGATCTTGCCATACTCATCATACTTACAATGTATATTTTATATCAAAATAATGTTTCTCTAGCATTTATAGCGCTGTGTCACAGTCTTGAAAAATATAATACAGTAAGTAATGGTGATAAACAACATCCTGTCCAAATGAAACTTAAAAACAGGCTTTGTTTAAAAAAAAAAATCTACTAGTGAGTATGGGGCTATTATCAATACTTACAAGTGCTGTGGCTTTTGGTACATAACTGACACAGTGATCTAGATGGTGGTGCAGTGTTGATACTCTGAAAAAAAGTGCTCTTTGAAGTGTTGCCTTCCACCAGGAACTTCTCTTTGCCAGGTAAACGCTTATGGCAACAGCCTCAACAGCTTATGTTCACCTCTTCTGTATGTGTCTAACGCCTGTTGGCCAGAGATGCCCAGCAGACAAGTTACATGCCTGAGCTATCTCCTTATGCTTAAATGCTATGATAGATTTCTTTTTTTTGTCTAAGCTTTTTTCTGACTCTCAGAACAGCTGGACACCTTTAGTCAGCACTGAACCCCTCCTAGGTAGGCTGGTGGTCTTCTTCCTTCGTAACAGTGAAGCTGAGGTAGCACTAGAGCCTTTGTGCTAGCCACTGCTTTTGATAAAGCTGCCCTGCACAATAAAGGATTGTTCTGACAGTGAAAAACTTCCCAAAGTCACTGTAGGAGGAGGGTTTGTGGGATAAAGCCCTCCAGAACTTACTCAGCTGCATTTTTTTTTTTTAGAAGCCTGGTGTGTAACACTTTGCTGTCCCACAGCCCAACACACCACATGCCTGTGGGGAGTGTCACTGTGTATATGAGGGCAGAGGGAGATGATCATGAAGGAGGATGTGTTTATTATCAGACCAAGTAAGAGCAGACAGAAAAGGACCTCCTTTGTCATTATTAAAAAATAAATATTGAAGAGTTGGAACAGAGGAGAACACCCTCAGGAGTGTCAGTGAAAATGATGAAAATAGCAAAGTTCGTAGCCAGAGACTGTGATGTTACAAATCTATAAAGGAAAAATAAATTTGAAAGTAAAATGAGCTAGTTATTTTAGAGTATGATTATCTCAGTCATGGTAACATTAAAACACCATCAGAGAGACTCAGGTCATAGTTCTTTTACAACTGCTCACTTTTCTAAGCTGTACATATTTGCTATTTGGAGATGAAGTTAAGTTTCTATATGGGAAGAGAGCTTCTGACACTCCTTGTCCTCCCTGGATAGCTGTACTCTGAAGTTTACTTAATATCTTTTAGGAATATGCTTGCTTCTGGCTTTCCAATTGCTAATGAAATTACTTGAAGCCAGATGCACAAAGAAGAGCTCTGTTAAGCCTAAAAACTTTCTGCCCTGAATCTGGAAGGCAAGCTGATTGTTAGCAATTTATGCATTGTATCCTGTAATGCAGTGTTTCTCAGGGTCAATCTTGTACAAAAAATAAAACCCCACCAACACCTGAACTATGTCTCTTGTTCTAGGATTTCCCTAGGAGGAAATCCAACTCCAGTGTACTGTAGCTCTGCCCTAGTGAGATAATTATTGTTCTGCCTGGTGCTGTAAGCAACACATCTGATCAAAGGCAAGGGAAAAGAGCATAATTGCCATGTGAATTGTTGGAAGTCCAGTTTACTAGCAGTATATGTGTTGAAATTCCATGAAACCATGGGCATTTTGAAATCTGCCTCAAAATGGATTTTGTCTTCATGTAAATGGAATATTTTGTGTGGGGTCTGATGCTCAGTACATGTGAAAGACTTATACAAGACTGGAGCCCAAGAGAACCAGAGGCTGGCTGCCAGTTGTATCAGAAAAGCAGGTAAAAACTTGAAAGAAGGAAAGACTATAGGTCCACTTTCAGGCAGGGTAAATATTTTAGGTAGATTTTATTTGTTTTAAAGCTGTGTGGTTTGACTTCCTGTGTTGAATTTCAAAGAACCACCTGTGATAGCAAATGGGGCTTAAAATGGCTTCCACTTCAAGGAAGGATTTTGTCTTTTTGTGTCAGAACAGATTGAAACGTGTGTGTTCATACCCATATTTTGTTCAGCCATCATATTTTCTTGGATTAGAAGCCTCTGAGGTGCTAATGGTATTTGCATGTATGTTACATTTGCAAATGGCCTGTGACTTTGGAGCATTCATAGCTGTGAAGACAAAGTGGTTCTGAATCAAAGTTTTTCTCTTTTGCTTTCCTCCTCCAAGACTTGGTTGAGTAGCCTTTGCACTTGCTTTATCCCCTGAGATTCTGTGGAAATCTGGCAGCTGGATTAATGTCTCTTTTTATTTGTGTTTCTGATAGCTGTTCTACAGTTGCAAGCATCTTCAAAAACATGTTGCTTCTATACCCTGAAAAGCATGAACCCCCAGGGGAATACGTGTGTGTGCAATGAAATTCTCTCTGCACTGAAGCTGAACAGGCTTCCTGCCTTAGGTGGCAGAATGGTTGTGTAGCAGAAGTCTTCTGCAGTGTGTAGCCTTCGGTTGCTAATGTCTTGAACATCTGAGATGGAAATGCAGATGAAACAGTTCTTGTCTTTCTATTATGCAGCTTTAATGGAAAGGTCCATACTGCCTCTTTTGAGCAGTTGCAGCAGGGTTCACAGGACTGGAAATGGAGTAAGTCATTACTCTGCTTTCCCTTTTCCACTGAGATTTCCATTCTTCCTCCCTCTGCTGCCCCCCTCCTTACCAGCCCCCTCCCCCCACCTTGTTTCAGTAATTTGAAGGTGTGTTCAAATAATCAAATTTTGTTCCTTTGCTATGGAAAACAACACCACCACAATTTAGTCCTTTTATTCTAAAATACAATTTATTTTTCAAGTCTATTGAAAAGGCATTAACAAAACACCTGACTCTTCAGTTTAGCAGTGCGTGTTGCCAAGTGTGTGCTGCTGCTTGGGCTTCATGTTTGTTATCTGATGCCTTGGTCATGCTACAGAAAGTGTTGCATCTGTTCAGTTCTGGCTGAGATTGTTCATTTCCTTCTATTCAGATGCTGACTTTTCAAGTCTGAACATATTGTTTACTTTGCTGCTTTTTCATTCACAGCCGTGTTTATAATGGGAAGGCAGGCAGGTTTCCTGAGAAGAGCTGTGCAGTGAAACAAAGCACTGTTATTTCTGAGGGTGTGGAAAATGTTCTTCACCTATTAGGCTATTATGTGCCTAATGCTGAGGCAATAATGGTATTAATGTGCCCAAACTGGTCCTCTTAATGGTACTGAGAATGTCAGAATTTGCATCCAAGACATACATGTGTTTTCTGATAGGTAATCAGAAATCATTGCTGATTTAAGCTGCTGGTTATTGATATTCCCTGTCTCAGAGACACCTTTGAAGGAAGTTGTGGTCAACAAAGAGAGAAAAGTTATATAAGTGTGTCATATCCAGCTTAGTACTATATGATTTTCTGTAATATTTGATTCAAATACAGAAAGAAAAAAACATTTAAAATATTTACCTACTACTTCCTCCTCTGAGGTTATGCTATTAGACTGTGCAAACAAGCAGAGGCACAAACACTCACAGAATGATAATTAAAAATATTTAACAAGTTGTAAGTGCAAAATAGAAGACAAAAATCTAAAATACTGATGAGCAATGCATTTTTTCCCTGGATAGTCTTGTGCTATTTTTAATCGTGGTTTGAAAAAGAAGGCTTTTAAAATTGTGCATGTTTTAAAGAAGCAATCTCTTATGCAATAACAATTGTACTAAGCAGAAACAGAGCAGCTGTTACTGGAAGTTACAGTTAATTGTTGTATTTTCCAGCACAAGGTTGTTTGGTGGGAACGGTGGGGAAAAAAATGCAAGCAAGTGCCAAGAAAACAAGCATGTGAGGTGAAACTTGAATTTGCTCTCGTGAGAACTTTCTAAGATTCATAAGTAACTGAGAAAAGCATGCTGTATTTAAGTCTCTGGAGATGTATTGCGCTGTATAGAGACAGAGCACAGCACAAAGTGTTGGCAGGAGAAGGAAAGGAGAACAGAAAGTCCCAAAGACTACTGATAGGAGGGTAAGGCTCATCAGGATGGATAGAGGATGAAATGCCTGCTGCCACTTAGTATAGTTTTGTTTGTTTTTTGTGTTTGTTTTTTTTTTGTTGTTGTTGTTTGTTTTTTTTTGTTGTTGTTGTTTTGGGTTTTTTCTTTTGTGGCTCTCAGAGTAAATTTGAAGCACCTATTCTTTCCCTTGCTCCCACAGAACAGGTTTTCATGTGCTTTTTAAATGAAACAAGCAAAGCATGTCCCTGTTACAAATCAGCAGAGGAGAAGATGGATAAATTAGCTAGGGGCATTTTGTAAGCCCTGCAGGCCAAATCTGATACAATATATGTATGCCTAAAAGCAATCTCTGAAGAGGGACTTCAGCAAAATATCCCACCTGGGCTCTGGCTCTTGTTAGAGCAGTGGGAAAGCTGTGGCACACTGTCCCTGGACAGGCTGCAGGCAGGAAGGGGAGAAGTTGTGTTGTTGGTTGTGTGGGTGCCTCCTGGCCTGGCACTGCCCATTGCTCTGCTCTGGCGCTGCTGCTGAGCCACGGAATCTGCCACAGGGGCTGTGCTCTGGGAATCCAGCTTGTTAGTCCATCTGTTCTTCCAGCACAAGGCTATAAAACATTGTAGGTCATAACAGGCAGCAATTTATTTCTTAAGTCCTTGGGTGCCAGAGGGGAGATTTCTTTTATATATATAAAAATAGCACTGGAATGCATTTATTAGGAATTGACTGTGTTTATTTTGAGCCACAATATTTGAATATCCAGGTCCACAGACAAAACTCCAAGAAAGTACAAGGTCCACGATACTCTGAGCTCCATTCTCTGATCACTTATCCTTGCCTGTATTGCCACCCATTGTAATTTCACTGACTTCAATGACACAATATGCAATATCCACCCTTTAACTCAGTGCTATTTGCAGCTTTCCAAATTACTCCAGTAATAAGTTTAGCTCTAAAGAACAAACACATGGCTCCCAAAAAGAACAAACCCAAAATGAAAGTTGAGCAATGCCCTGAAATTAATTTCTTTCAGCAGTAAAAGCATCAAGGCTGATTACTATTAACTCATTAACCAAAACATCTTTCAGCTAGAAAAATGTTGCCAACTCTATTACATTAGTTTAACATAATTGTGACCACTGAATATCAGTTGATATTAGAAAATTGCATAGTTCATGCAAAGTCAAAATACTTTTGTTTTCTATAAAACAGATAATGTCTGTATAAGTTTATGGAATGAGGTGATTGTTATTATTACCATTACATTATGGAGATACTGGTCATGGTTTTGTAGTAAAGATTCAGCTGAGGTTTGTCCCAAAAGCAGGAATTCATTCTTTGAAATTTAAATTGTCAGATCTGAGACAGGTCTGTAATGCTTTGTAACTGAATGGAATTCTGGCTTTTGTGAATCCAGGATTAATTGTGGTATTAATACCATGTGTCTCCAAAGAGTTCACGAAAACATTGAATGATTAATTAAAACTTAAAAATAAATTCTTAAGGCAAACACAGAATTGACAACAACTTGAGAGCATATTTAAGACACTGTTATGCTGTCACACTAGTGTGTCACTGCTTAAGATTTGCATGTTAATAACTGCAGGCAAGTAAGTGTCACTCATACAGAAATTCTGTGCACAGGAATTACATAAGTAGGAGAAACAAGATTTCATGTTGATGTACAGGCAGAACATGTTGTGATCGAAAGGATTTTGAGAAAATGAACAACTTTATGTACCTTGGCCAATGCACAGGCACACAGCGAGTGTGGGCTGGTCCCTGAGTAGGCTGTGTAAACAAACTGTCCCTTTCTTATTCCTGACCTGTATTCTCCTTTTCCCCGTGTTTTTCATGGTGGATTAAAGGAAGCAATATTGTGATGTGTATGGAGCCTACTGACTATGCAAAATTCTAACACAAGTGATAACTTGCCCCAACCATTTTGGATAACATCTGTTACTTCTGGTTAATTAGCTGTTTATTTTTATTTTCTGTGCAGATATTTCACATTAGATGTTGGAATTAGTGGAAGAGTAAGTGCCTTTCAGACCTGAGGGCAGCCCTCAGACTGTTTCTGCCTCTGATCCCTCTCCAGACACAGAAGGTTGGCAGCCACCTGGGACTGCTCCTGCCCCAGGAATCAGCGAGGGGTGAGAGACAGTGCTCACTGAAAGGGGTGGGGGCAAACAAAGGGTCAGTTTGCAATTGCATTTACACCCCATCTTGGTTATGAAGTGCTATTTATCAATATGCAGGACAGATGATCTAGCTTGTCTCTGCTGCCAAGAAAAGATCTAAAATTAGGATTAATATTCACATTTTACTCTTGATTCTCCTCTGCTCAGATTGAGAACTGTTTCTATACGCTCTCCTTCTTGTTCCTGAGACTCTCCAGCCAGTGATATAAGGATGCAGTCAAATGTGCATGAATATAGCAGAATTTAACCCACAGCAGAGACCCCATGAGTTAAATGAGTGTTTTGCACAAGGCTGATATGTCTCTGGGCAGCCTGAGTTCATTAGTTATGTAAGTTTTCTTAAAAACATAATTAAAATTGGAATTATACTCCCTCAAGTATACTGCAATATCTGACTTTGAGCTGCAGCAGGCAAAGCTTTGCTTGACCTGCTGTTTCTGTCCCTTTGCTGCCATGAATTTGGCACAGTATCCCAGGGAGTGTGATCAAAACAAGCAGTGACAAAGGCCTGATCTGCCCAAATGCTGAGGCAGGTTCTGACCACAGTATTTTGTAAACCTCTTCTGTAGATGCTGCGTGGATGTGCACGGGTTATTAGTGGCAACACAAAGGCTTCCTCACTTTCAGGAGTGAAATCAGGAATGTAGCGTGGAATTTGAGAGAGCAGAGTTATAGGAATCCAAGGGGAAGAGCACCCTGAAATGAGGAAATTGAGCTGATTCTCTGAAGTTTAGCCATGAAAGTAGCTCAGGAGCATTGCTGAATCGGATGTCTGTTTATTCATGATCACCACCACCAACCATAGATAGATGTATACATATAGAAATAAACTTTGATTTAACTGAATACATTCAATTCACAATGATTAAGCAGAAATAATTTCCTTTTCAAGGCTGGATATTCAGGAAGTGGTATATGTCCAACCATTTCTCTAGTGAGAGAGAACCCACACATCAGAACTCTCATATGGATTCGGCCTTCCTTGGAGAATTCAGATCTAGGACTATGTCTGAGACCAGTTTCTAATTTTAATTACTGCTACCAAATTAAAAATTGCTCCCACAATGCAGATAAAATCCACCAATGTAAATCAGAAGCAGCAGGACTCTTTAAAGCTCACACAGAAATAGGCTTTGTGCTGACCTCTGCACAGCATAAGCCTCTTGCTGGGCCATCTCCACAGGAATGAATTGTATCCAGAAAGCACAGCGGAAGAGGTTCAGATTAGCATTCTACATAAGGCTTTTAATATTGGGTAGCATAAAGGTCAAGTAAATAGTCTAAAAATAACTAAGCATTAATACTATGAAGACCCTGTGTAGAAGTTGTCTCTTTGGTGCTGATCTTGCAACAAACAGTTTTCACCTTCTGTGATCGTATTCTAAGTTACTGAACCTAATCACTGAGGAGTTGGTTTCTTGCTGTTCAATAGTGTTTCCATAAAATTTAGTAAGTTATTTTAAACTGTTTCAATTTGCATTTAACCAATTTGGGTATTGTTTTAAATGTTTAGACAAGCCATTCTTAAGAAGTGAGTGATGCTCTTGCACATTAATTCAGCACTGAACCCATTAACTAGCTATGCATGCACTTTTGTATCAATAGCTCAACTATTTTCAGTTAATTAGGCAACATGATTAAGATCATATGACTTGAATTAACAGGGCAATGCATCATCTCACTAAAATTGCATCTAGGAGATAACTTGATCCAAAAGCTATATGAAAATAACAATATAGCCTTCCCATACCCAAGATAGCAATTTTGAATGTGATCAGCCCAGTGTTTCATGGAAAGACTTCAATTTTGAGCTTCTATACAGAATTTCTGCTTTGAACGGTGAATTTGTAATTGAGGCATATGGGTTTCATACACTTGCTGGTCCAAACAACCATTTCCATAAAAACCGTACAAAAAAATGACAGAGAAAGTTCTTCACTTCTTACGCCACATTGGTCAATTCATATTTAGCATGCGCTTCATTTTCTGCTCCTGACTGAGGATCTGAGTGATGAATTTCAATAAAAATGACATAGATCATGGCTCCAAGTACACCTCCCAGCAGAGGTGCAACTATAGGAACCCACCACCAGTTATTACCAGCCCTGTAAGACAAAAAGAACAAGAATTAGTGTTACTTGTTACTCTAGTGAACTCTCATTTCTGTACGTGGGTGACAGGCCTGTCTGCCCTAGCCAGGCTGGTTCTGATTGAAATGCTAAATAACAAACACCAGGCGTGTTGGTCTGTGTGCTGTGCTTGCACTTTAGAAAATAAGGCCTTTTTACTGCATGTCTGTTTGGGGACAGAGGATGATTTCTCCCTTGTGAAAAGCAGGTTTCACTGCCTTACAGTGAAATGAACAGGGACGTATTTATTGCCTAGCAATCTTGACTTGTGCTGTCCCCAGATGCTTGTGAAGATATTTTCAGGACATTACGAAAGAGGATTATTTCATCTGCACGAAACTTGCAAGTTCACAGCTGCAATAGTATATACCATCTTCCTCTTGACAAATGTAACAAACTGGATTTTGAGTATATTTACCTTAAGCAATATAATAAAACACAGTGACTGTGAAGCTGATTATCCTTGACTAGAGTGGTCAAGATTCAAATTTCATGATGTAGTATCTTATCTCTGTGTTTAAAATGTGGTGTCTTTCTGCAAGAGGCAAATAAATGCTTAGAAGTTTTATACACTTAAAACTTAATCTTAGAATTTTTGTATTCACTAAGGAAGTCCAGCATGCTAACTCCATGGAAATGTTTACATTTGCACAATTACTAGGATTTAATTTTAAATATACAGATTTACAGGCATATTTAAAGTAAGAAGTCTACCATTGAACTATATAAAACAATAAATATCAACCTCTTTATGCAGGAAAATTGGACTGGTAGAATTGCTCTCCTTTTCCTGGAGGTCCACATTCAGATAGCAAATAACCAAGTATCCATTTCAGAGCACAGTCTCTTAACTGTACAGATGCATTAAGGTGTTTTGATTTGATAGCATGCTCTATTAATTGAATATGAGAGTCTCTAGTGAAAATCCAGCTACCTCAGTTTCATGCATATTGGAAATGGAGAATTTTTTTGCCCCCAGAAATACAAAGGGACAAATTAATCTATGAAAGGAACTTTACAGGAAGCTGCAGGGGAATTTTTAAACTGTAAGGGTAATTATTCAGCACTCAGTTGTATAGATTTATGCAGAAGTGAACTTCTGCTTGTCATGTTGAAGGAATAGAACTGGGAAAATATTGGTGCCCTGTTTCTGACACTCCTACTGCTTGTTCAGAAATGCCTTGGATATGTATGTTTTACCTTTGGAATTATTTATATTTTGCCCTAAGGATATAAAATAACTCCTGATACTGTTTTACTGAGTTTATAAATCTGTTTGTTGTTGAATCATGGGTGGCTGTTGAGCACTTGAATTTTCGGAACAAGTATGGACTAAGGTTTTATTGAATGAATCAGCAGAACAAAAGCTATATCAAGTACTTGCACGAATTCTTCCATGTGATGTGTGTATACATAGGTGTGTAATGAAGGTGTTTCTTGGCAGGTTTCTCTCAGCTTGTTCCAGGAACTGGCATGTGCCTTGTCAGCTCCTGCATGACCTTGTCCAAATCATGGCCTGTATTTGCAGCAGCTGCAGCTGTGCTTTGGACACCCTGTGCTGAGATGCTGGGTGTAAAGCCTTTGTAGAGGGGGCTGCCAAAACTGCAATGACATCAGGACACAGCCGAGTTCGGAGTTTCCATGACACTCGGTGCTCTGTCATTGGCACATGACAAGAACTCTCTGGGACAAGCACAGATCACCAAAGCGCCCTCAGCCCCTGGCTGTAACCCAGCGCACAGCTTTGCTGCCACCTTAGGAGAACACCCAGCCCCGCCTCTGCCATCAGCAGGTGCTCTGGGCGCTGGGCGGGCACTGCTTGTGCGGGGAGGAGGCAGCGCACGGGCCTGGCCAGCAGAACTGTGCCTAGCTGCGGAAATTCCCAGGGAACGGTGTCTAAGGTACAGGGACTGGGAGCTTCGACCCATTTAAACTTGCAGATACACCTTTCACTAGCCAGCTGCTGCGGGGAAGGGAGATACCTCTGTTCGTGAGGTAATCCGGCCTGCACTCCAGGAAGAATGCTAAATACTTCTGAGGCCGCTTTGCCATCCCAATCCCTGTGCAGACAAGAAATGCGTCTCCGGACCTTTCCCGAAGTGCAGTTTAGTTTAGCGCTGCCGACTTGTCCCCGGCGGCGGAGCCGGCGGCCACGAGGTGTCAGCGTTACCGCGCCGAGCCCGCTCCGCCGCCGCTCGCTCCGCGCCGAGGGACGAGAGAGCCCGTGCCGGGTGAGGTATCCCGGGACTGCCTTCAAATGCTGGCACGGAATACTGCTCTGGAGAGCCCTACCTCCCCCCCTCCCCGGTCTTTTATTGCTGTTCCATGCTCCGTTTTGCTTGTCAAAATCCAGTCTGGTATTTGGACTCAACGCTCTGGCTGTTTTCTCACTACAGACAGAACTTTGCCCCCTAAAATTTTCTTAAGCTTATCAGAATATTAAGCATGGTCTTAAGAAAGACTCCTGGAAGACTCCTGGTTTTCTGATGAGAGTCTTCAACCAAAACAAACCATTTGCATGGGCTAGGGAAACCACACTGTAGCTTGTGTCTTCTGGCTTGGTTTTGGGGAAAATACTCCTTCAGGTGTCTTTGTGCAAAATGTAGTAACAGCAACATTTAGAAAACCCCTGCTCAAATGCATTCCTATCCTCTGGACAATTGCCAGCAGAAGGGCTCCCCTCCAGCCTACTTGTAGTTCCCTGCCTGAGAACATGATAAAGCCAGCGCTTACTGAACCTGCAAGCACAAAGAAGCGTAGAGGGGATTGCTCTGCTGTGAACTAATTATCTCAACGTTTAGAGCATTTGCTTGGGAACAGTGTAGAAAGTCTTGCTATTGTGTATCTGATCTACTCCAAAGTGAGGCTTTCCCGGTAGTCCCTGGCTGTTCTGTAGGCAACACTTGAACACTCGCTGTCATGGACAGAGGGTGACTCAGTTCCTTGGGAGATGCTTCCATCCTCCCACCAAAGAACGTTCAGTGTCTCCTCAGTATTTCCTACCACTCGGTTTGTGCAGTACTCCCCTCATGTCACTGTGGAGGTTTCATGCTCAAGTCCCAGTTCCTGGACATGTCTTTATTAGCGAGCTTAAGCACCTGTCTCAAGGTTGTGAATGCCATTCAATGAATATATCCAAGGTTTATCTGTCAGCTGCTGCTGCACCACTTTAAGTTGCTCAGGCACAGCAGAGCATCAGGCAATTTAGGATCCTAACTACAATCATTCAGGCTTTTCCCATGGCTCTTCCAGCTACCTAACAAGGCTCAAGTTCTTCCTAAGTCTCACCTGGATCTGTGCAGTAAATAAATATGAACATATCCCTTTTGTATCATTCCTTTGAACTTGGTTATAGCTGTAGCCTTTTAACTGAAGGCGGGGAGGAGATGTCTTCCTCAATTTTTCACATCCCTAAGATTGTTGTAAATTTATTCTGGCAAGAATCAGAGATCTTGTATCTTATTTTTTATCTTCACATTTTTAAATTTCTTAGCAAGGTCTTTACAGTGGGACTGCATTCCCTCTCATATAAATCCTTAAACTACACTGGGAAAGAACCCATATTGGTATAGATGTAGAGTTTTCTTGAAGTTTTTTTAATGTAAATGAGTACGACCATACTTTTGGAGAGAAGGGGAGTTCACAGGTATTCTGTGACAAGATCACAGTACAGTCGTGCTTCCAAACTCTTTCAGAAATGTAATAGCCAACTTCATGATAAATTACCTGTTATATATACTATGGCTAATACCACAGTCACCAAATACTTGCAATTACGATGGTATGAGAGAGGAGAATCTTGAGTGTGGGACGTCAGTCTGTCCTTGTTTTTTAAAAAAGTGCAGTCCCATGGTGCAGTGGTAAGAGCTACTGGGGAGGAGAAGTTTGGAGGTAAGCAGTGACCTGAGCTCCCACCAGCGGCTCACCAGAGCTGCGTTACATTCAGCCTTGGCTCTGGCCTGTGCTGTGGCTGTGCGCCTGCTTCAGCTATGCCATGCCTGGCTTTCTTTGTATGAGAAAAGCTTTGCTACTGCTTTCCTCAAATAAGGTACGTGATTTATGTAAACAGAAATCATACTGAATAAATAGAGATTATTTGTGCTTCTTGAAGTATCTAAAATAAAATCTCTATTAACCAGAGCTCTCCAGTGGCCTACAGTACTACTGGGGATTCCTACTTGTAAATAACTGGGAAAGCAAACAATACAAAAATAAACCAAAAGAACTGCTTCCTGATGACATATTACTCTTACTTAGATATCCCAGAGTGCCTCTTGCCCTGGATATGTATAAGCTGTGGATTTGATGTGCAACTAATTAGCTGTGCATTGGGCCAGCCAAGAACGTGTGGGTGCACACACGGAGATTTGAGAGGGCTCTGAAATGTGGGAAAATGAAGGGAGCTTTTTCATTCCCTCCTTCACTCCCAGCCAGGAAGTCAGGCTTTTAGACTGTTGTATATTTCTGCAATAACTCAGAAGTAACAATAGGCTAAATCAATCTGGTATGTCTCTGTTTTTTACAGCACCCAATAAATATTTCCACCTAATTCTCTCCTGATTTAATTTTTTTTTCTGAAAGCTGTAGGACACAAGAAGAAAGCACTCATATTTTCAGTGACCTCTAAGAATCTCTAATATTTTGGGAAAGGTCTGCTTGAAACAATGATTGATATTAGAGATTATGCATGTTTGATTTGCCCTAGGAGCAGGAAATCCTTTTTAAAGCCCAGTTCCTAGAGGATATCTGGCTTAAAGTGCATGAATAGCTGCTTCTGGTATGCAAAGAATTACCTGTATGTATATAAAGTATGACTTGGTACCATGTTGAATCAGGATCTTACTTTCCTAGAAACAATTTTAGCCAGGAGGATTTGACTTCATCTCCAGGCGTACTTACGTGAATACTTCCATGCCCCATCCTGCAATGGCTGTGAAGAGCCTTGGGCCAAGATCCCTGGCCGGGTTCATGGCACAGCCACTGTTCATTCCCAAGGAGCAAGTAAGAACAATTATAAGAAGTCCTACTGCAATTGGCTCCAGGCCCTTGGGTACGCTGTTATTTTTGGTGTCAAAAATAGCAAATATAGCCAGAAGAAGAACAGCTGTTGACATCACCTGGCCAAGGCAAAGAAAAGAATATTGAATAAATATGTGTAGATTCTTTCCAATAATGAAAAGAGGTGCTATGGCAGCTCTGTGGATTGGAGTGGCTTAGAGCTGGTATTTACCTTTATCCCACTACACAGAATAGCAAAATTTGGAACTAAGTGCCTCTCTACTTCACAGTAATGTGAAGCTTTGATATCTATGCTGAAAGACAAAGACAAGAAATGTGCTGAGAACATTTGAAAAAAAAATTTGCAACAACTGGGTGTGGAAAGAATAGAGGATTTAAAAGGCATCTCCTATGTGAGGGCTAATGTTTTGTTTGCACATTTTTTTTTCCTGTCAATTTTACACTTCTATTTGCTCAATTTTTGGTAGTTCTGCTGCTATAGCAATGCAATCAGTTTCACTGATATAGAAGTGTTTTATGTGACTGTAGTTTATGCTGATAAATTAGACTAGATATGTATCTCTTTATCCAGGTATTGCATAACATCAGAAGAAAAAGTGAAATCTACAAAGTCAAAACTAAGCAGCTAAAATTAGGAAGTACCCAAAGTAGGGTTGCATGTATAACTGTACCATGAACTCTGTATTGCATATGCTAATTGAGCTGATGAAGGAAATTTTCTTGGAATTACTTCAATGCAAGTACAGCTCTGCTTAAATCAAATGCTTTGTCAATGTTGATTTTGCTAATAATTAACTTGATGGGAAAACAGACAAAAACTTCAGTGATGGCAAAACATTCAATTTTTATACTGATTTGAAGAAGCTTAAGTTTGAGGGGTTTAAAAATTATTTGGTTTTCGTCTGCTTGTTTTAAAACATACATGTGTAAAAAATATCTTAGGGAAAAACCTGCTGACTGATCCAAAGCTCAGAACGGTCTTTCTTACAAAACTTCAAAATAATGTTCAGGGTTTTTTGAAGCCAGGTTGCACAATCTTTTATGTAACGAATTCCTGTGTTCAGGCCATCCCTTGTTTTTCATACCTTATTTATGTGGTATTTATTTCGTGTATTCCTGAAGAAGATGGGTAAGTTGATTAGAAGTAGATAAAAGAAACAAAACTTCATTTTTTCGCTGTTGCATAAGTGGAATTAAAGGATACAGATTAGAAATGAAGTTGGAATGTTTTCAGATTCAGTCATTTGAAAAATAAATACTACAAATCTATCTGCAAAAAGGAGGTTAGAGAGGACGCTTGTGGAAGCAGAAAACTCAGTTGTTCAGGGTGTGTTAAACTGTCTGCTATAGCATTATTTAAGGAATAATAGGTCCACAAAATGGGCTGGATTTTGATGTAAATGGACATGACTGCTGAGATTTATGGAGAAACACTGATTTATGCTGAGGAAAACCTCTTACATATATTGCTTTAAAGACATGTTGAGTGCAACATTAAGATGATGTATGTGAAAAGAACAACTTGAAATTATTTTGCTTGTAAAATATAACTAAAATGTAACCCCCTGCAAACAGCATTGCATTCTCATTGTATTGTACAAGGGGATGTCTAGCTGAAATTGTGAGATTTGGCACACTCGTTAGATCCATGTGGTTTTTACTGCTTGGTTTTACACGTTTTTTGGGGGGTTTTTTTGTGTTTAATTTGTAGAATTAAGACAGCAAGTGCACTTACCTGATCTGCAAATCCATTTATGAGGGACAGATAGGGAGCTGGATATGTCGCAAAGATTTGTGCTGTTGCATTAGGTCCTGTGACTTCAAGTTTTCCATCGCTATACTCCATAAAGGCATCTATAGAAAACAGTCAGTAACTGCTTGCACTTCTCCATAAACTTTTCTAGGTGTTCTAGGACTAGAACATATATGATAGGTCTGTGCACTTCATGTTCTTAACTGAAACTGATCTTTAAGGTCCCTTCCAACCCAAACCATTCTCTGATACCCTGATGTTTTTTTCTGGGAGTGCAGAGAATTTTAGTTATTTACTTTGATCGGGCTCTCATTTGGACTGTCAGAGAACTGTAACTATTGGGGGGGGGGAAAAAAAGGATGAGCTCCTATGTCTGTTTTTCTATTAGTGAGTTTTCAGTGAACCTCAGAGTACATGACAGTCCTGCAAGTTGCAGGAAGTGAAAACTACAGAAGAGGTTTGGAAATTAATTAGAGCAATTAATTAGAGACTTGAGCAGAGATAGGGATATGAGAAAATCCTGCATTCCTGAGTATGAGGAAGATGCCCCTAACGTAGATCTAAGCTTCCTACTTTGGCTTCTACCCTACTGCTGCCCTTTTGGGAGAGTATAGTGACTCCCCTCTCAACTCCATGTACATGTTGACTCACAGGTGCATCCTGGCCACAAACCTAATTCTGGCTGCCAGGCTTGAGGAGGACTTAAACTCAGACAGAAATCCTGTTCCAGAATTCCAGTTTACAAATTCTAACACTAACCTTAAAAAAAAGCAGACAACTGCTCCCCCAAGCCCCCCAACAAACAAAAAAAATACACCAAGCCCAAACCAGTTATCATGGTTCCTAAATATTTTCCTCCTCAGGATTACTGTGGGTGCTGAGCGCTGAGCTGACATATGAGGGGCATTTCCATTTTTGTTCTTCCTCTGTTGAACCTAGACCCAGCACTGTCTGCAGACATAATGCCCATAGGAGAGCGACAGTGGAGGAGATGGGCTGGGCCAGTAGAAGCAGAGTTTTGGCGTAGGGGGTTGAGGCAACTGATCCGACTGAGCAGATTTAGTCAATCTGTTACTGTTTTTTCCTTTTGTGGCACACTGCGTAAAAAACCCCGTGCATCCAGGATGGGGTAATTTTTTTCTTTTTCCCTGTTGAATATGTGACCCCTTTATCACTGTACCTGGAGTTCATTGCCTTAGAGAGCCACCTCTCTAGGGTGGTCTGAAGTTTGGTCAGGAGGGACTTGAGTCATATCCTGTACACTCAATGAACGATGTTGGTGATTCTTGCCTACAGGCACTTGTAGCAGGTCTTTAATGTTTCTAATTTGCTTGGAAGATGGATAGCCCTATATCCTGGCTATTAAGTAATTTAAAATCCTTACTGAGAAATACATGATCTCAGAGTATCTGATTTCCCATGAATAATTTGTCCAAATATCAGAACATTTCCTGGAGTATTAAGTGTTTCAGTAAATTCGTAGGGTACCTGGAATGTTCAAGCCATTGTTTTTCCCTTCAAACTCTTTATGCCTCTTCCTTTCTTCTTTTATGGCTTTAGCTTCATTCCTGCCATTAGCCCTGTATGAACAAGAGTCCTCTGCCTGCTTGACATTGGTTGAAAAATTGGGGCCTTAGAGACTGCCTGACCTCTAGTTTGTCCTATGAGCATGTCTAAGGTGTACTCACTGTAATAAATCCCAAAGACAGCCGCTGCTCCAACGAATGCTCCCAGGAGTTGTGCTAATATGTAAATTGGTAATTTGGTCCATTTTAATCTTCCAGTCACGCACATGGCTAATGAAACAGCTGGGTTTATGTGACCACCTGAAAAATAAATCACAAATTAAGTCATGTGGGTGACTCAGATACATGAGAAGGATTTGTAAAAATGTGGGCACTTTTGAACACAAGAATAGTACATGCTTTTCTAGATGTTATTTTGCAGTTAAATGCTGACTGCAATTAAACTAAAACAAGTTGGATGAAATCAAAGGAGGGAGGGTGAAAGCCACCAAGATCCATCTTTACTCTTTCTTGATGCTTGTGGACTGTGCTATTTATCAGACCGCTGTCCTGCAGTATGTAACTTACAGACAACTTTTCCAGAAAAATAGTAAATCTGCCCCATTGGTTGTGATGGGAGGGTCCCTTATTCTGCACATGTTCTCTGTCCTTGAGGCCTTTGGCTTTTTATTTTTAGGAGAGGACTGGGGCAGAAGAACATTCCTTCAGTCTCCCAAGCACATATTATGATTAAGGACTGTTACTGGCTTGAGCATGTATCTTGGGACAGTTCTGGAGTGCCCTGGATTTAAGTCATATTTTTGTCCCTGTCCTCAACCTGGGGTTACTTAGTTTTCATGGAGACAAAAATAAAATAATGTTAGGGCTGTTCAGCTTCATGTTGGCTGTTGGTGAGCTATGCCTAGGTGGGATCTGGGGGCAGCAGTTCATAGTCCTTCGCCATGTTTTTATCTAATTCTTGTGCTTCCCAGAAAGGTCCATGATAAGGAAACTGATAAAGTAGCTGTGCTGAAACAAAGTTCAGTTTCCTGTGAAACTTCCTTCCTTTTTATTCAGGAGTAGCTACACCTGAAATCATGCATGAAAAACATTTCAGTAACATTGGAATTCTTTGTGGCATTTAGTTTCTAAAATACATTTATTATGTCACATGGTAGTCTCTTCCCTCAACATCTTTTGTCAACAAAAAAGGTGTTATATGCTCTTGGAAAATTTCATTGTTTACATACGTGGTTGCTACTTAAGAAATACAAATTGCCAAATAAATGAACAGATGAAAAGGTACTTATTTGTAATAAATACCGCAACCACCAAATTTTGCAAGGACATAGGATCCTTTGCTTATCTTCCAGATAAGGTCTCATTTCAGTCTGTATGAATATCAGAAAAAAATAGCACTTGTCTTTGGTAAAATAACTGGAAGAGCATGTCCTTTATCTGTCAAAGGTTAGTGATGGAGAAAGGGCCTTTATGTACAGTTTCTGTGTTTGTTTGCACTTCAGGTCAGTGAGTCATTATCTTATGAAATCCAGGCACCTTTGATACATAATGAGCTGACAAACACAGATAACAAGCTGGATAAAACCTTCTTTGTATCATTTCCAAAACTCTGACCTGGTAGCACCAGTCTTGAATTAAATGTTGAATTCCTCACTGTGTTTCAAATTCTTCAGCACAGAGCAAATAGATAGATGGCACCTAATTTAACAGCCCTTCATGTCAATTTTGATTAATTGTTGTCTTGCCTTTTATTTCTTACTCTGGCTGGAATTAATAATTTTCCCTTCTTTCAACACTTGATTTTGTTCCCCACCTGTATATAATCCAGGGTGACTATGATGGCCAGGACAAGTCATAATAATATTACAGATAGCTGATTAACATTAATTTGGAAAGGAAAAGTTTAATTGAAGGCTCTCCTGCTGACATAGGGGAGTTACAAGATTCTTGGTTCTTGTGCCACTGGTTTAAAAAAAGAAGTCTGCTTTGGACAGCGTGTTCCCCATTCTTTTGTAGTTGCAGTGATCATAGTCATGAGTTTGAAATGCTAAGTTGGATAAAATAATGGGAAATTATCTAGATATTGAGGAAAACTGGATGGAGGAAAATTAAAAAGGGGAATTTTCCTAAATAAAAAATCTTGAATTCACCAAGCGTTCGGACTATATATTTTGTTACCATGAATATGGAATTTCATAAAAAACTAATGCAAAATACAAAATATTTTAGCAGTACTTAAACATAAGACTTTGGCCCAAGAGCCACAGATATTGCTAACAAATTCTACATAGGAACTTGTATTCTGAAGTGACCACTAGTAATCACGTGTTGGTTAATAACAGCCTGTTGAAGTACCTCTTCCTATTCCTTCAAAGAGAAAATGCACTGCCTGCAGAATCCCTTGTCATGGGAAAAACACAGGAAGTGCGATACTGCAACATCTGCAACTGCTCTGCCCTGCTGGGACTGAACTCTAATTTTCTACATAATGATGGAGATGAATATCCCTTAAAGGTGCAAATGTAGGACAGGTCTTCACAGGTTTGTTTTTGTGATACTGCATTAGAAGAGTTTACCTGCCTACATGTAAACCAAGAGCTGTACTTTAAAGTTGTTCAGATAATAGGAATGTGCTGCTGAATTAACTTTGTGTGATATTAAGGAACAGTCTAAGGTCTGTGTCTATGACAGGGACAAGACTGCCTGTTTTGTAGAAGCTGGAGCACTCTCTAATGTGAAACTTTCTAATGGAAACCTTCTAGTGCATGGTGCCTCTGTAAAAGAATTTGTAAATATATTTTGAAATGGCCACACTAATTTCTGCTACAGCAACTATTTATAATGCCCTAATTATACCTAAAGAAATTTGTCCAAACCAACTTTACCCTCTTTATGAAGGGTAAGAAATGCCTCTATGAGACCTGGAGTACAAGGGCACTGTTTGCTTTAAAAGCCCACATAAACTCTGCAGACAGCACAAAGTATTGTGTATTTTCGTGCATAACATTGTTACAACCCATCCTTTTCTATTTTAAAGGAAAACTTTAAATGTTAAAAGCAGTTATGCTAATGTTTCCAATCTTAGTTTGGCCAAATTGCATGGTGGAACTAGGACACAAAGCAGCATCCAGTATGGCACTTGTGGACGCTGGTTAGTTAGCCCAGCTGCCTTAGCCACAGGACTAAAGAGAGATTCCTGACCAATGCTTGTTGAGGAAGTGTTACAGCAGAAATAAAGGGGAAAGGACAGTACGTGGATAGTATCATTGAATGTATGTCTGGTACTGAATCTTTCTGCTGTTTCTGCTTTCTATGATCTGCTGCTTCTGTGACTAACCAAACAGACAGGAGCAGACTTGCTATTACCTGTCATAGGACATGAAGAAATAAATTGCACTCTGTAAGGTGAATCCCATTCATTACACCCATTAGTGGATCATTCTACTTTCTATATGGCTGGCCACCATTTTATCTGGTGACGGCTGGATTGCTCTTCATGGTTATTTCTTTAAACGCGATGCCTGTTCTGCCCAGGATCATCTCTATTGACAGAATTTTCAAAGCAACACCAAGCAGATTTCCGGTTCGCACAGAACACTTTCCGTAAAAGTCAGAGGTGTGCCAAGGTTTGCACACTGTAGTTGAGATCAGAATTTGGTGGGAGATTTTGTGAAACACAAAGAACAGAAGGAAATAAAAACACACAAGATTTATTACAAAAACTCTTGTGCGGACTCTGCTGTAATGGTGCTTACTGTTGCTAGATTCGTGATTGTTTATACCATGAAGTGAAAGCCCTTTAACAAAGGAGCCTTAACCCAGTAGCAATAAATACTATATAAGAAAAAAGTGACTTACCAGAAACGCCCCCGGACACGTACACAGCTATGGTGACTGCCATGGCAAATCCTACCGACACCGTCATGGGCCCTCCGTGCGCTCCCCGGCTGAGGACAGCCTGTCCCACACACCCACAGCCGAGAGCCTGCATTTTGAAAGAGAAGTGTAAAATCACGAGTGTGTCTGTCAAATGTTATTGGTTGTGACTTCGGCTGCTGTCCTGGTATAGCTGAAAATGTTGTTGAATACTGAAACAGTGCTAGAATTTGTCATGTGTGCCATTGTTGCCTTTGCTGCAATGCACATTTGTTTTTTATTTTCCTTGTCTCTGTCATGAGCAAGACAGAGTCTTGCTGTGAGGACCTCTCTCCACACAGAAAGCAGTTCTCAGGCACAGTGATGGGATATGGATCAGAACTTGGAGCTGGAACAAGATCTCACAGCCTCTACAACACAACTCTGCATCTGAAAGTAAAATTAATTGTGTGGTAAGTTTTCAGTTCCAGACTGATGTTAATGAAAAAGTAACAAATAACAGCAATGAAAACTTTACTGTAAAAGTTATGATACTTCAAAAAGCTTTAAATGTTTAATCCTGAAACTCTGGATTGAGACATCTTTCTGGCACTTACTGTGTGTGTTATTGTTATGCTGAACTTATATCACGTATTCCTCTAGCAAAATACTTCACTGGCTCTGCAGCCTGAATAAATAACTGGAGATATCTAAATAATATTGAAGAATTCTAAATGGATTTAAACTAGTTTTGGTTTTTTGTTCGTTCCTCTCAGAATAAAGTTCAGCAACACATTTAAATATTTGCTTAAGATGATGTTTATTCAGTTCTAAAGTCTCTGCTTAGCTTCAAGTATTTGTGTCGGTCCTATTAAAGATGATAGGAAAGATATTCAAAGGGACAAAAACCTTTTAGTTTGAGATACACTAGCTGATCCATTTCTGTGTCCTTGAAAATCTTCTTTTTAAAAGTATGCCTATGTGCTCTGCTGAACAAGGACCCAACACTCTATGGAAGTTCTCAAATAATATCTAGTCTGAAAACTTTTGATTCTCTGCAGCAGTAAGTGATGTGAATCATACCATTTCTGCAATGTGACTATCTTGAGCAACCTTAATTACTCACTTTCAGGTGCAAGGCAGTTGAATTCAGAAACTGCAAAGTAATGGGAAAATCTCTCTTGCCTTAGAAATAGACTGTACCAAAAAGATTTGGTGATTGAGGTTTAACAAGCAAGTCCTACTAGAACAGATGCAATTTAAATGGGGAAAATCATACTTTTGTTTCCATTATTTCCCCAAGGGTTTTAGCTAATACCAAAATGCGACAGAAAAGCTCTCAATAAAATTGCACTCTTAACCAGCTTTGTAATGCAGACGGCATTTCTAAGTGCCCCGAGACTGTGTCATATACCCAGGTGCAGTTCTTGCCTGGAGGTCATAATCATGTAAGCAAACAAAACACTGTCTGGTGCCAGAGTGTTACAGCTCTGGTTACGAAAGGGTAGGGCGGTGTTAGATAGCCGCAGTTTATTGGCCTGTATAATTAAAAGCTCCAGGACACAGTGCAAGCTGCAGTCAGCTGCTGTGCAATGGATGACACGTTTGTGTTCACCATGCTCTCACCTAGCAGTGCTCATGGTAAGCACAAATGCACATACAGCAAACCAAAATAAAACACACTGGAGTTGTTCACAGCTGAAATTACATTGAATTTTTAAAACGTCATATAAGACAATTCATAATGTGTTTATATGTTTAATATGGAAAAATGGATGTGCTGGAATTCATTATGTTTAAGATTAAGAATCTAGAGGAGGTGGAATTAGCATACTTTAGTCATCACATTCGAGATTTCTCAAAGGGAGTATTCCAGAAACTGCACCAAGCAAGATTTTGTGAAAGATATGTCTCAGATGAGGAGCCAGCTCAGTAGGCTGCTCTGGGCCCCTGCACACACTGGGGTGCAGGTTGAATTCAGGCAACCAGCTCAATCTAAAAGTATATTGTGTACTTGTGTTCTGAAATGGCATAGGCAAAGTTTTGCAGATTCAAAGAAAAGGCCATTCTTTTGAAAACATTACTTCCTTCTGTAAGGATGAATAAAAAAGAGAACAGGCTTAGAGGAGATGGTTCTAGAAAAGGATAGGGGATAACAACATCTGTGTATATCAACTGCAAATTCACAAAGGGAAGGAATTAACAGAGGGAGGCTATGGCCTCCCTTCCTTTATTACCAGAGCTGAGGAGAGTCATACAGAAACAGCTGTGTAGTCCTCTTGCACAGCAGCTCCTGCTCTGCATGTCTTAGGGAAATACACAACTGCAGATGCTCCATTTCTGTGCTAAGCAGTCTCAGAAAACTCTGCAGAGTAGAAGACATGCAAGCTGGCTGGAACGCAGCTGCACTCGCTGGGTCTGCTCGTGTCCAATGACTGAACACTACTGCAGGCACAGTCAGTGTGTGCCCATCCAGGGATGGGAAAACTGGGAACTGAGCCGGCAAATCTGAGCAGTGTCACTGTAATACTTTCACCATTTGCTGACCTTTTAAGAAGGCGAGAAAAAAAAGTTGCCTCATACCTACTGTAGCTAGGTTGGCACAACTGGAAACTATCACCTAATCATGTAATTACATGAACAGCAATTTAATACCTTGTAAGTCTTTACTTGACTGAGTTAAGACCAACTAGATCATCAAGTTGTAACTAAATATTCTAGGATTTTAGGCCAAGCTCAGCCATCAGTTGCACCCACAAAACTCATTGATTGAAGCACATGGAGTTAATGGGACTTTAATTTACAGCAGAATATAGCCAGATCTCTTTATCTTATCTTGTCTATCTTATGTAACCAGGCTTTCCTCTTAGCAGTTGTCTGTAGCCTAATCTGCTTAAAATTACTGGAGTAGTCTCAGCACTGACTTTTTTTATTCATAACGTCATTAGATTACTGTCCTAAAGAACATGTTTGGGTGTGGAATAGCTGTGTGAACCTTCTCTGCCAAAAGAACTTCATTCATAGCCCATTAGGTCCTTGTCTTTGTCTTGGGCAACGTGGCTAATGCTAGGGAAGGAAAACAGCAGCCTTCAATGAGCCTAAGGTCCTTTTACTGTGTGAAAGCTTGCTGGACTTTCTGTATCCCACTCATCAGAGAGACTAAAGATCATTTTGCCTCCATCTTACTATTTTCAGGATTTTTCCAAATGCTTGTAATAGCATTCAGCGTAAATAGGATTTCTGCAAGATCTGAAACCACAATTTTAGGGAATCTGTGTGGCCAGTAAAGCTTTAGACACCTTAAAGCAGAATGCTTATATAAAGAAAAAAGTCCCCTTCTTATCACACAGTCCCAGAAGAGGTGTGCATTTATAGACAGACACTCTGACTGTCACATTAAAGAGGCAGCCAGGCTTTTTAGCACTGTGGAGACAATGAGCTGTGCCATGTTATACCCTGTACATTGCCAGCTGCAGCTGTGGTGAGTGACACACGTGCAGTGGGGTTCCACAGGTGTCCCTGCAGGCAGTGTGGCCTCAATGGCTGCTCAGCTGAAGATGCTGTGCATGAATACAGGAACCCAGTGTGCTGCAAGGAATATAGTCAGCAGTTGCAAAAAAAAAAAAAAAAAAATTAAAATCTTAATGATTTAAAATAAATAAAAATAAATAAAATATTATTTTAATCACAAACTGTTCACTTCCAATCACAAAATACTAGAAAAGTAGTGGTTGCATTTGCCCTTCCCTGCAGGTAGGGATCTTTGCCCATGAAAACTTTACAGCATTGTTCATGGTGTACACACAGTCTTGTGCAGTTCCCCTACCCAACATTAATGTTTCCAAATAGGATTAGCTACTTATAAAAGTAGTAAATAAACTTCTCAGTTTCAGGGGTGCTAAATTGGTGGTGTCTTCCTACAGGAGTGTGTTTTAGAATTCACTTTTGTTTCCACCCCCTTCATTTACAAAGCAAGTCTGAAGTCTGCTTAAGAATTTACCTATTGAATTTCATAATAAGGTGTTTTATAATATTAGAAACTCTTTCCACACGGAGATTATTTTTGCTGTGTTTTACACAGTATCCTAATTCAGATACAGTTCCTAAGCATTCTTTCAACTGGGACAGTAATGCTAAAAGCAGCAAAACCAGAGATGTGTTAGATCTTCTAAAATTCAGGGCATTAGCTCTGCAAGAATTCAAGTTACAGGAAACTTCTTTCAGGAAAGACCAATCCTCATCCAATTTAATCTTTAATATTTGCTATATTTTGTTAAATCAGAGAGTACTTAAGCTTTTAAAGGTGAGATAAAAACACAGCTTAGCAGTCAAGTAATTTTTAAATACTTTAAAAGCACATGGCTCTTATTTTATCATTAATGAAATGTTTTGGTGGGGTGGGGAGGATTTCTGTACATTACAATTTAATCAAGCTTAGAGCAATAAAAAATCACTATATCCGTTCTCCTGATGATCTCCTGGGAAACAACCAATATCCTCTTGGGTTCAGATGGATTTTTATTTTTTTTCAGACTTGCTATCTAATAAATAAAGGGTGAAAAAACACCAAACCCTTATCATTTAATTAATTAAATATTATAGACATAAGCCTTAAAATTACTGCCATTTTGAAACCATTTTCTAGTGACAGAAAGCATTACTACTTGGAGACATGAACGTAAGTTTAATAAACTTTGGATGAATTGTGAATATAAAGCTTTTAAAACATATAAATATCAAGTTCAAATTGCTTTGTGGGAAAAAAATAGTGAAAATATTGAGGGACAGGCTATGCTGTGTTATATAAACTGATGCTTTTAAATTTTTATTATTGCTTTTGCATATGCAATAGGAGACAAATAAAAGTTTGAAATCACCTAGAGAGAATGCAAAAGTCTGCATTGTCTCATATTTTATTATGATTAATATTGCACTCTTCATCCTGAAATGCTAAATGCTTTTCTTTTCTGAATTATAGATGGCAACTGGCTTGAATCAGTTTCTTCAGTGAAGGCTGTTTTGATTTTCTTACTAATTTTTAGAAATTCAGGAAAAGAAATGAAATGTGATATTCAGACACAAACTTTCAGAAGTGAAACATTGCCTATTGTATCAGAGCTTGAAAGAAAAGGCCAGGCAAAGGAACAAAATGTTACCTAGCAGCCTTGAAGAGAAAAAGAACATATTCAGGTGCTGCTTCCCTCCCACCTTACTCATTTATTCTTGAGCAGAGATATGCCGCTTTGCTTCCTACCCCAACTGAAAAGCTTTAAATCTTTCTAAACTCCTAAAATATGTTTAGTCTCCATACCAGCTCTCAGAGAATCGCAGCATTGAGAAAGTGTGCAAGAATGGGCATTGCAGATTCCGAGCAAGGAGATTTTCTGTCCTCTCCTTGGAGTATAAGTGTCCGTGTGCCTTTTCTTTTACTCACTCCTTTGGGTGCAGAAACAGGGGGACTGGATCTTTGCTGTGCCCTCACGGTTAGAGGTATGTGGTTAGGAGTAATTAAAGCCTAAGCTGTTTTCTGTTGAAAAAAAAGAAAGCTGAATGCTTTTAATAGTAAAGCAACCTGTGAGGAAGGGGTTAGGGGAACTGAGTCACGTTTGCCTTTAAACCAGACCATGGATTGGAGAGCTCCCTAGAATTCACTTTCAACCAGAATGGTTTATTGAACTGTTGAGATCGCAAAGATATAAACTCACTGCATAGCACAAACTGCATTTATTGTCTTTTACTCTGTTCTCCAACTGTTTATGACAGTTTAAAAAAGTTATTACTTTTATTACCTTTCTTTTATTTGGTGAAACTTTTGAAAAAACACCTTGTAAATTTGTGTCTGTAAAACATAAATTCAAGTTTTGCACTCACTCAGTTGAATGTTGGAAAGATGCAAGTCTTCTAAAAGGCTCAGGCAGAGATGCCTACACTTCAGTCCTATAGATGTAAACTTTCTGGGAAAAAGGGTATCTACAGAAAAAGGTTCTGGAAAATTAAGTTCAACTTACTGGAATCTCTTGGTTAAACAATTAGAACTGAGTTACACACTGGGGCTGACGCTGCAGAAATGAAGTTAATTTTCTTCAAAGCTTTCATATAACACAGCATCTGAGTCACCTAAGTTTGAAATGTCATATACTGGGAAACCTAAGTCTGGATGGAAAACAAAAGATTTCCATGATTTTTCAGAATTATTTTCTATAATAAATATTTTGGGGGAAGAGAACAACTAGGTAACCTTCCTTTCAAATTTTTCACACTGCTAAATAGTCAGCTGAATTAAAGAATGGCTTCTAAAACAGAAAGGCTGTCTAGAAAAAAAGATTGATTTTGATAATAGTAAAATTATAGAAATAACATCAGTATGCAAGAGCACCTCCTTAACCTCAGCACAACTAAGGGTCTTTGTTACCACTTTGTCTTCTGTTTGTAATGCTGATTTAATACAGTTTCAAAAATAGGAAGAGTTTGTATATCTTCACCAGAATTATTAGCAAAATTTAATGCCATCAAAACATACGCAACTCTAACATTAGATTCATGAGTGACATCTATTATTTATGGGTTGTACTATATTATTGCTGCTGGAGACCCAATTGTATGGATCTCTGACATAAGAGCTGCTTTTCAAAGTGCAAACACTGCTAAGGCTCGTGGTATTTGTAGCATTATGTCATATTTAAAAAGCTGAGTAACATATCAAAATATCAATTATAAATCAATTTTAATAACCTTTTATCTAGCTTTGACAAAATTAAGTTCACAAAGAGCTAGTTATACATGATTCTGTACTCCAGGAAGTTCATTGCTGGTGGCAAGCAAGGCCATCTGTTAGAAGGTACTGATATTTAATTTTATATCTTAAACAAAACTTGCTGTAATTTCATCCTATACAAAAAAAGTCTTCCTTTCACAAAAGTTTAGGATGTGGAATTTATCTTTGTTTAAAATTTCTAAGTAGTGGTTCTGTGTTAAATGTTAAACACTTCTTTAAGGAGCAAAGGATCAAAAGCTATGTTTGCTATCATGTAATGAGAATTCTAATGCATGTTTAGAAAAAGGCATATATGTTACCCTACAGTATTGTAATTAACATGCACTAGAATGGAGGGCCACCAAAAAATAGATATAGAAAAGTTGTTTAAATTTTAATCTTCTGGACTGAGCAAATCCATGTAATGTCAATCTTGAAGATTTTTCTGATGAGACTCAACTCTGCAACAGAGCAGGAGTGATAACTTGCATAACGAAGTGGTCAGAATATGAAAACAAGACTAAAATATTTTGATGATAAGTAGCCTTCCTCATTAGCTGGACTACTTCAGGGGTGTCGTGTATTCAGTTTGTGCTTGTGCCCTGGATCCTCTATGCACACACAAACATTTACTTCAATGGGCGCTGCAAGAGGCTCCCCACCTCCAGCTGGAGGCCAGGCTTCCAGGAATACGTACGTAGGAATATATATATATATAATAGAAGCATACATACTTTCAACTTGTATTTATATGCTAAATGGAAGCCTGTGTTTTGTCTCAGCAAGGAAGTGTATGCTGCTCTGGCCTCGGGAGATTCTGGCTCCTGTGCAGCTCCTTTCTGGGAAACTCTGTTCAGTAAGATGCTCTTGAGAAGAGTGAAAATGAAATACAAACTGTGTTAGGTGAGCAGTAGCTGTTAAAGGAAGCCACATGGCCTATTTGGCATCTCTTTTTGGAACTGTTTTGGAACTGTTTCAATTCGGATATACTTAATGGCATAAGTCAGAGTAAATCACATTTTGGTTGAGAACAAGGCAGTCAAATTCCAAAGACAAAATCTGGAGAGAAGCATGATTAAAAGCAGAGAGAGGCAGTAGGGTAGGTGAGTTCCAGCCAGACTCAGTAAAAAGCCACATAAACCATGTGTCTGATGCAGCATGGCTTCCTGACTCTTCTGTGCTGGCACACAGGTGTTGTTCCCCAGAGTAATTCAGAAGTCCCAAGAGGAAATGAACTGAACAAGGAAACATGATGGAGAACAAAAAGCTCCCTAGAGAGCTCTTCCTCAAGGGAGACCTTGGGGGCACTTCCAGCTGCAGAAGGTTGAGACTGTCTGAGGCTGGGAAATGTGTGCACGCGTGCTGGCTCTCAGCCACCAGGGTGCAAATGGGCAGGTGTTCTCCCACCTCAGAATGCTTCCAGGCTCCTAGAGTTTAGTGTTTCTTACTGAAATTGGGTGCTTTGCAAAGCAGAGAGTGCGGCTCATGTGGGCTGTGTCTCTATTATCAAGTTGTGTAATGTAAGAACCTGAGAACCTGACTGTGGATCTCTCAGGAGGGATTACTTATTTGGAACATCTCCAGTCTGATCCACTGGACTGAGCACCCATTAATGGTCAGCACATTTCATGTGATTCTGGAGCTCACCTTCTACTTTATTTTCACCTGGAAAGAATTTTGTCTACGTGCTCTGAGACCATGCTGCAAGGCAAACTGCAGCATGTTAAGTAGGGCTGACCAGGAGATATTATCCAAACTGTGTGCCCAGTGCCTTTCTCAAGGCTTGTTGTCTCAAATCTGTCCGACATCGCAGGCCGCACCCTTCGCACCCCGAGGTGAAGGCTGGGTTTTTGTCTGATGGGTGACTCTACTTTCTAGATTTCCTGTTTGGAAAGTAATGTTGCAAGGCTGAGAGTTACCAAAGATCGTAGTTCAGGCTCCTATTAGTATGTGGCCTGTGATGTTATTCTCCAGAAAAAATAGAAATCAGTGATGTCGAGGGACAGAATTTCACCCGGCTAACTCCCAGCGGTGGGTCCCAGATTTAGGTGTGGTCAGTTAGCACTGGCTTCCAGACAGAGCCTGTGGGTAATAGAAATGCTGTCTCAGCCTTGCTCCCTCGCACAGGTGCTCTCCACAGGTTCTAACCCCATCACAGCAACCCAAAATGACTTTCAGCAAAGACATGAATCAGCTGTGCTGTAGGCTGTGAACTCTCCTCTCACTTTATAACAGTATTAACACATAGTTCTTACACCATCCTATTACCATCACTTCTTTTGCATACATGGTGTCTGTTTTTTAAGGATTTCTGTCCTCTGACTTATCAGGGTGCCCTTTTCATTAGCTCCAATTTAAAATTAAGGGTTTAATATTTATCTGTACTTTAGGGACTTACCAGCTGACAAAGCTTAAAAGCAAATAGCAATAAATAGAATCACAAAATCAACTAGGTTGGAAAAGACCTTTGAGATCATCAAGTCCAACCTATCACCTAACAACACCTCATCAACTAAACCATGGCACTGAGTGCCATGTCCAGCCTTTTTTAAAACACGTCCAGGGACAGTGACTCCACCACCTCCCTGGGCAGACAATTCCAGTGCCCAATCACTCTTTCAGTGAAGAATTTTTTCCTGATGTCAGATGTAAACTTCCCCTGGCACAGCTTAAGATAACAGCAGAAAAGGCAGTTTCTTCACAATAAAACACTTTGTACTGCTGCTAACTTGTGCAATCTAAATACATGTTGAGGTATCCAAGCACTGAGAAAGCTGCACTTTAATCCAGGTGAGGCTCTTTCTGCTTTAAACTAAGGTTGAAACTAGGAAGGATAAGAGAAACGAGAAACTCAGATTATTAACAACAATTTTGTAGCTTTATTTTCTACTACACTCATATGGTGAATATACTAGAAAATAGGATCTGGGTTTGCATTTCCTTCTAGCCTTGTGCAGCAGGACATTAGACTGTGAATGCTATTATTTAATCTGCACTTTAATATGTTTTCTTCTCTTGCTTAATTTTATTAATGGAAAGAGGAGGAGGATCTTGTGGCGAGGACAGACTACTGGAAGTCAGGTGATGTGGGTTATAGTCAGAGTTCTGCCACAGGCTTCCTGTGCAGGCTGCTGTAATTAGGTTTGCTAACATACAAAAAGAAGATAATGACATTTCCCCTCCTTACCAGGGTGTTGTGACATTTAATTCATTAATGTTTGTAAAGTGCTCTGTGCTCCTTGCTTCTAAATGTGCTCCTTACTGTAATAATATCTTATGGATGGTATTAAATTTGAGAATAATGTTGTTTTAGTGCCAGTGCACTTCAGTTGGCTGAAGTGTAGTAAAGACCATAATTTCCAGTATTTTATGAGCTACTGGAATTTTTAGATGACTTACTTGAAGTTTAGCTAATATAGTTACAGTTATAAAACCTACTATGTCAGTACTATGCCTGCTGCTTTTTTTTTTTTTGTCCTTTTCACTATGATGAAATATTTAGCAATAAGCAAGACTGCATTGTCCAGACTAAAAGGAGAAAGAAAGAAAGAGTTTGGCATAAATATTCTAGCTGCTTCACTTCTAACTCTGCTACTCAGCCTGCTCTCTCCCCTGGTGAGTCACAGTCCCAGTGCAAAATGCACAGAAAAATGGAGCAAGAAATTAAGTTAAAAAAAAATCTGGGGCTATAAAAATGGGAAATGGAGGTATTTATCTAAGTTTTAGCAGTACTATAGGACCAAGCAATATATGTGTAATTTATGTAGTACAGTTAAAAACAAACCAAAAAATTTTAAACTTACAAAATCTCTGAAGGTTTGGCAATGCAACTCCCAATAAATTCACTACAAATCACACAGCAAAATTCCTATATTGCACAGGAAAACAACTCAGCTAAAATTTCCTGAATCTGCAGTACAATATGTTTGTTAATGTAAACAGAATTTATGCATAAAATAAACTGCTGAGTTTTTAAAAAGCAGGAGAGTATTAACAACATTCATTGTGCATATCTGGATTTTTTGGAACATGCTCATTCACTGAAATTCCGCTCCTAGATGAAATCTAATGCTGATCAAACAATTGTAATACACAAAACTATCCGTTTTTTATAGGCAGTGATAATTACATGAGGTGAAAAAAAAGGAATTACAAACTTACCGTCCTAGGAGCAATTCATTCAAGCTGTGCATGGTCAGGCTGTAACCTCACTGCTGGCACAGTACAGGAAAAATGTACATGTCGCCTTACAAGCACTGTCCAACATTAGATTAGTAGGAAGAAAGGAAAGCAGCTGACACTTACTATCAGTATAAAAGTTCCCAGGAACTCTGAGAGGGCTTCTTTAACCAGGCTGTTCTTCAAGGCAAATTTCTCCTTTAAACTCCTTTTCCGGCTCATTTTGGCTTCCTCTATTGCTCTGGTGCCCTAGTTACAAATACACACAAAATTTGTTCTGTATTCGTCCCTGCTTCAGCTGAACTTTGACACTTTTACTTAAACATTGAAATATGAGATTTCATCTTGTACAGCCAGTGAAATCATCTGACTGCAGGCATTGACAGAACCAACTCAACATGCCCTAACAATTCATCCTGGGTTTGTCATTCTATGCCTTCTCGGAGTACGCTTCTATTTATACTGGTTAGATAATACCAGTAAGTTCACAATCAGATTTCTTCTTTTTTCTTACAGAATGGATTAATCATTACCTTCCCTATATTACTTTTTTTTTTCTTTAATCCTGGTAAGAATTAGTAAAATTTTGTTTCTATCATCCTGATGAAAAAGAAACGAAAAAAGATAAACCACAAAATAAGGAAACAAAATATAGTTGCAAATTTCTCTCTGACCTAGATTGGGATTTAAACCATGCTACTATTGGCTGTCAAAGAATTTTTCAAGGGAGGTTATAAAGAGAGTGAATACTTGGGAGAATGCTGTGCTGTACCCTGCACACAAAAGCCCTTAACTTCTGAGACATTTCAGTGGCTAATGAGGAATCTTACCTTGGTGGTGCGTGTTGAATTTTGCATATTCACTCACAATACTCTTTTTGGACTAAATGCCTTGCTCTCTAGTGAACTTCCCTGTTTACAAAAGAGCAACGAGGCAGAATAAATTAGGAACATTTAATGAAATCTGCTTCGGTCCAGTGGCTCCCTACAAGGCAGTACAGAGAAGTGAGGCACTGAGTGACTGTATATCTCCTATATGTTTAGCTTGAAAAGGTGCATGGGTGCCATAATATGGAGCATTATATTATTTTCCATGGTCTTAAGACTTGAATTTGCTGAATATCTCAAAGAACTGGATCTCCTAGAGAAAAATATTACACCTTTATCTCTTCAGTATCTTGAACAATTTTATCAGATGTGATACAGACTTGACACTGTCTGGTTGATTTACAAGTATTCTCTGGCGTTTGACTTGACACCAGAACATCAGCCCAGTTCTGGTAGATTATTTTGGCATGTATTGTAGCTGCTCAGTGCCTTGGTTTTTATCTGTCCTAAAGAGGGCAGAGCCTTACTCGGTTGGGGAAATGTGCCACTTCTTTTATCCCATCAGTGCTGTTCCTTGCCTCCAGCTAGGACCCGCTGTGTGTTCCCTGCAGCAGTAGTCACCTTACCACCACCAGCTTCATCCCTTAACCACCCAGTTCTCCCCCACCACCCAGTTTTAATCCTTAACCACTTTTCAGTGTCCTTTTACTCACCTTTCTCTACCTCTGCATCCAAACACCGCTGAGTCCTTAGGTGGCCTGAGGAGCAGCACGGAGCTGATGGAGCAGGAGATGGCAGCATCTGTGCTGGTGCTGCCTGAGCCAGGAGCACCTGTGCAGCGGTGGTGACACTGCTGCAGGACAGCTCCAGGTCCTGCCCTACAGGTCCTGCCTGTGGCACAGACAGCTGGGCCCACCTCTGGGGAGCCCCTGAAAATAGCCTGTGTATGGCAGCTTGAAAACCTTTACCCCACACCGCTGAGAAACAAACATATTATTCAGGACCTTAATCATCACCGCATGCTAAAGTATATGTTTGTTATGTCTGTGAGAGAAGTCTTTCAGAATAATGTATACATTAGAACTGAGGGAGGATGCTTGGGAGGGCATTCATTACAGCAGGAATGAGATAAACCACTTCCTCTCTTTCAGGAAAATGCTAAATAAATAAATGCATTTATGAAAGCAATTTTTAGTTGTTTGTCCATGCAATTCTTTCTCTTATGCAGATGCAAGTCTTGCTCACAAACTAGTATGTAGACACCTCTGAGTTTGGTCTCATAGCAGGTGTGAAGACTTTAATACTATTTCTCAAATAATAGGGGGGTAATAGCATGTCAGAGACAGAAATTCATACTCATGTGTTCAGGTCACACTGACTTCCTTATATCAATTTTTTATCTTTGCAGGGTGGAGAACTGACACAAATACATCTTTTTCACATTTGCTTTTATCAGATTTTCTTCAATACTTGATAGAGATCAAATGATTTAACTCCATTAATAAGAACTGTGATGCTGAGTTAGACCAAAAGTTCTCCTTAGCTCTATAAAAAGGTTCAAGCTGGTGCTCTAAGAAAGTATTGAAGAAGAGAGTACACAGGGGATAACTGCTCCCTTGGTAAATCCTTCCAGCTTTTGACAGGTGGCAATTTAAAGTCACTGCCATACTTTTCAAAGAGAAAAGGGGGCAGTGCAGTACATTTGAATTAAGTTTCTCCTTTTCCTATATTTAGAAAGAGATTCGAAGACATTTACCAAATCTAATAAATATGCATGTAGCATTTTAAGGAAGACAAGTAAAATGTAAACACTATGAAAGCTTTGACCTTAATTACTACCTATTTGATTAATCCTCTGTTTTACTGCCTCTTAGTTGTATGCAATGGAACAGCTGGTTGAACAAGGGAAAGAAATGCACTGTGATTACTGTTTTCTACAGCTCCCTCACCTGGGCCATGCTCTCAGAGTCAGAATGATAAGGATACTGTCAGTGCCACCCATAAATATTGACAACTGTGTCATCTGAGGGAAGAAAATGAAGACATCTTCCAAAAATGGAAGTTATATAAGTTATGTAAGTAAGGAGTGTACATATTAAACATAGAACCACAAGAAAGCTCACCAAAAAGATTTTAAGGTTTTGCCAAGAATGTGAAAGTAATAGTCTAAATGTTTTAAGATTCCATTACCAGAGGAGTCCTCCAAGACAGTAAGTAAAGCTATGGAGGATGGAAGCACAGAAGAAGCATTCAAGGTGGCTACATCCCCAGCTGAAAGAATTATTTGCCTTGCTGAAGACCCAGACATTTGGTGGGCTGAGTGTGAGCAACTGTTCTAAAATAAATTTTCATCAGGAAACACTTCAGGAGAAATTGATAAATTAACCAGTTGCTGGAGCTTTGCAGTATTTCCACCAAGGGATTAAAATGCTCAGCTTCTCAAATGCTAGTGCCAGTGGGTTGGTTATTTTGCTGATCCTGTTCCTAATGTCAGCAAAACAGAACCTAGGAAATGTACCAGTGATCTGCTGGTGCTTCAAGAGAGTCCTTCAAAGGTGATCATGGGAACTACAAAACTGTCAGTGTGACTTCTATGCCAGGAAAATTAGATGAACTGCTGTAAAAAATAAAATCAATAGACACAGAGATAAAGCTGATGCTCTGTAGAAGCATCAAATGGATTCTGTTAAGAGAGGCTATGCCTCACAAATCTATTGGCATCCTTTAAAGACATCAAAAAGCCCATTGATACTATTTTCATGCCTGAATGTGGGATCACTGTAACCTTAGATTGCAAGACTAAGACTCTTGGGACCCTCACCCCCAAGGCAATCTGAAGTATTTCTTCTCTTCACCTGGATTCAAGCAGAGCAGGAATTCACATGATGTACATAACCTAACCATTTTAATAGTAATCTTCACTCCTATAGAAATAGCAGAGTAGAGAATAATGCACATAGCTCCCACAGTTTAAATCCCATGGGTAACAATATATAGTGTACTGAATTTTTAATAGCACGTTATTCAGAGTATCACATAAATTGTTATTACTGATGTAATAAAACCTAAACCAACACAGCTGGAGAGACCAAGGCTGTAAATACACCATATATTTTTTGTATTGTAATAATATGGGCCAAATTATTTTAAAGTCTGCTGATTTTAGTTGAATTAGACAAACTCTGAATGTGTACCTCTGCTCTAATTCAGGTCCCTGGTCAAACGCCTTTGCCTAATTTATATCTCAATTTTCATACAGAAAGTGCTGCATGGTACATAAAGGGCATTCTCCGTTTTATGGATTGGTTCTCCTGCTGGGGAAGTCAAAGAAGAAATTCAGGTGAGGAAGAACTGAACACACTGTAATTCAGCAATCTAAGTTTTTAGTACATAAATTCTCTATTTCTTTAGTTCTTGTATTTTCTGATCACCCATCTGTCTCTGTAGTCCCTGGTGAAAAAGTGTTCAAGGTGAGAAATATTTGCAATGTGCAGCTCAGGTTTAGCTAAGCCCACCGTGGAGGAGGGGCAGGGCACACAAGGGCACCCTTTGAGAATTTGTTCTCTGTGATCTCAGTGTACAGGCAAAACATTTCTGTCTGTATCATGCATATGAGAGCAAACCCACACCATATATGTGTACTTCAAGCTTTTTTCTCATAGTCTTTAAGGCCTGACATATATATGTCTGCTGTTGCTGACACTGATTTCAGGGACAACTAAACTGGACTTTCTCTAAAGCAGGACCCAAGATTTTGCTTTGTTCTTGACTGGCTGGCCACACCATTAGGCCTCAGTGCACAACTGATGTTACTACACATACACATTATATATAATTGTATAACTGATAGTAAATTTTAAAGCTTGTTGTATGTGCAACACAGGCCCTGCCTGAGAGTTTCTGAGCCAGTTTAATCTCTCGACAGCCGTGCTGGCACAGAGGGGCACAGATAACATTCCAGTGCTGTCAGTGCTGGCACCACATGGAAGTGTCAGGGCAATGCTGGACAGACGGTTGCGTGCACCAGTGTTATCAGTTGCACTGGGCTGTGCTGCTCTCTCAGTGTGCTGGGAATGGCTCTCGGAGGAGCTTATCTGGTAGGTTATGGTATGGGCAAGTCTTACTTTCTGAATGCATCCAGAAAAAGACTGTTTCCGTAGAAGAAGAATTTTGCTTTTAAGGCACAGATCAATTTAGTACCGACAAGTGCTTTGTTTTAGCCAATTCCCTGCTCTTTCTTTCTGCATTATCCCTTTTCTCAAATAGCTTTGATATAAAAAACAAAGGATATCTTGGTAAATATATTAATTCAGCATGAAGAAAACTTCAAAGTATATCCAGTGGACTTTGCAGAGATCTAAACTGTGCGTTTTCTTAACCCGAATGGGATATGTTATCAAAACCTTTCATTGTTCTACAGGGCACAGGTTCCCTGTAGCAACCCTAATTCCTATTAAGGCTACTTGCAGGGTCATGAAGAGAAGGAGATCTGAGCCTACCTAACTGATAAAAGGAATGTAAAATGAAAGCCAAAGATAATGACATATTTGACTCTACTGACACACAAAAGCAAAGTTGTGTGTTTGGCAAATAGATGGCGCTAACTAGGACCGTTGATTCATGGTTCTAAAACCTAATTTCCATTGGGGAAGTGACAGTGTTTCCTGTATCTGACTCACCAACCCACCTACTTTCACCTGCCTCCCACTCTACTTGGCCCTCCAAGGGCGCCATGCAGCCACAGTCCGACCCGCTGTTGGAGAAAAATATTCTGTAAGAGCTGCTGTTCCTCGTGCTTTGTCCCCTCTCTCCCACAGCAAGAGCATTTGTTCGTTTCACTTCCATGTTCCACTCATCCCTCATCCTTTAGCGGGTGAGTTGCCAGTCTGTCTGCTTTTCATTCTTTTAATTCCCTTTCACTCAGAATTATTCACATTTGATTGTTTAAATCCTCTCTTTCCAGAAACGAGTTTTGTTTCTGGGATTCCTTTTATGTGTTAAATATTAAGAACATAGATGATAAATTTATCTCAGGCTGCTGTATAAGAACTTTAGATTGCTAGGCCCAATTCCTTTGAAACTCCACAATCAAGACTTTCTAAGGAAAAAAAAGGTGTTCTGAGGTACATACCTGACTCTTTATAGGGTGTACTTGGGAGCAGACTTAGCAGCAATCTTTTGTTACTTCTGCATGGTATCTATGTTCATTAAGGTAATGAAGCTATTAATTGAATATGTAAGTTCAGGTAATTAAATACAAGACTTATTTCTTTAGTTTAAAGGGTAATAATAAAAAATTTAAACTTGCAAACTAGATCGCACATTTAGCGATGATGAATGTGAGCTGGAAAGTGCAATATTCCAATATGAATTAGTTAATTGCATCCATTCATTAGGTGATATACATTAGCAGAAGGTCAATCCATTTGCGGCTTGATGCGTTTTACAAATAATAAATTCCAACAGGTAAATTGAAGAGAAATTCAAAACAGAAAGTTTTTTTATATATTTAAATTCAGAATAAAATCCCTACACCCAAGAGCACGTTCCCAGAGTTACCAGCACGTGTACTCCCGAGGTCACTCTGTCCAGTGAGGGACAGGTGACATTTCAGCTGCTGGCTTAAACTAGAATGCTAATTTTTGGAACTGACCCAGTTATAAAGTGAGTCAACCATTGAGCTTCTTCAAGCATTTTCTGCTTTATCACTCTCACTGAATTATTTGAAGCCTGCTTAAATCCTTAAATTTGCATTTCAGGTTGGACTAAATTTACCATAAATTTACCAGCAACTGGTAAATTTACCAACTGTATCCAGATCCCTGTTGCTTGAACAAATTATTCTGCCCTTCCGGCCTCCTGCTTTTGTAAATTTACCAATTGTTAATTTGCCAGCAATTAACAGCTCTATTGGGTATAAAGTGGCTAATATCACAGGTAAGAAAGCTGATCTGTTTTACTAATTTTACTGAAAATGATCCATTTGACTCATTTTTAGTAAAAAAAAAACAGTGTTAAATCAATTTTTCTTTATTAGCCATTTGTGAATATTCAGTAATAAAATGGTTGTTCTTGACATCAGCATTTTTTTCCCTGATGTTAAAGGTAATGCAGAAATAAGGAAAGTAAAAGTAGATTTTATTCTGTTAGTTTGAAACTTAAGATATATTCAGACTCAAACAATTATTAATAAGATTTATAATATTAAAACAAGTGAGTCACTGAGATATATGAAAAAAATTCTGAAACAATATTTTAGAGGATCCTCACAGTATTGTGGGTGTTGCTTCACAGATCATATTGCTTAGGTGTATTACAATACCTTTTTACTTTGTATGTATAAAATAGCTTTGTCTGGAGCAAGGACTCCTACCTGCACACAGCTCAAGGGCCATAATTCTCAAAGAGATTTCAAACAGTGAGCCTCTTTCAATGGTCAGGCATAGAGACATTTAGAGAATTGATTCAATTAACCTAGAGGAAAAAGGTGCTATAATGTGTGATTTATGTTTGCAGATAAATTAAAATACAAGTATCTCCAGAAGAGCATTTTCTGCCCTCATGGTCAATAATGAAAATAGCAGGCAATTAAAATAGAACTCCTGAGGTTGAAGCTTTAATGTATATATCAGAAAATGAAGTTCAGATTTCCTAAGTGGAAGTCTGAGCTGAAAAATAACTTAGGGGAAGTTTTTATTCGATCTCTATTTTTCTTCCAAAAGTAATTTATAAAGCACACAAGAAATAGGGAGAGACATTTACTGAAGCAGGAGGCAAAGGGTACAGAGGAGTGGGATCTCTCAATCAATACTGAATTTGTATGAGGAACCAGGAATATCCTTACTAAATGGTAATGGAACAGCTGAGAGAAAAAGTTATATATAAAAGGACTTATGGGTCATATTGAAATAATTTTGGGGTAGATTTTGCAGTTGATCTTGAAAGGAATCATTGGAAGTGTCTGATAGAGTGATGTGTCTCAGTTCCTTCCTGTGTGTGACAGTGCTTTGTAGAGCTCACTCAGGAGCATAAGAAATATTCATGGATTAGAAGTAGCGAGAATGAAGAGTTCTTGCTTGGAGTGTTGTTGGAGTTGCTGCATCCACTGCCCATTTCAGTGGTGTATCCATCCATATGTGCTTTGGCACAGCTAATCTGCCCCAAACAGGTTTTGAGATACAAAGAGTTTCACCTCATCCTCTAGTTTTACAACTTCCTTTAGACAACAGGTACACAGTAGTGTAGAGCAGAAAAATATTAGTACTCTGACTGAGAAACCCAGGAATGCCTTCATTACATCTGTTTTGTCTTCAACATTGCAACTTTGTCTTTTGCTCCCTGTCTGGCTACCACAGGTCCTGTTCCCATCAGATGGTGTTTGTGTAAGCCAGGTCTATATCCTTATCTATAAATAATACCAGCTACTGGGGGTGGGTGGAGACATTGAAGCTTCTAACAAAGGTAGATCTCCAAATTATACATTCATATTGCTCTAAGTATAAAAAGAAAACCCTCCAGGAAGGATTTTGATGTTGGCTGTATACTAGCCTAAATTCTCAAACTGAATCAAGAAACAGAGTCACTTGGTTGTTCTTCATTTTATTGACAACCATTTCATCACAAAGTGTGAAGACTTTGTCATTGCAATCTGAAACAGAACATATTTGTTTCGTGATTTGCTGTCTAAGTAGAAGTTTAATTAAAACCCATTTGTGTGAGAGAAAATAAGCCAGTCTGACTTAACTGACAGTTGATTTAGTTTTGCAAGTTGACAACAAAACCCCAAACAAACCAGAAGTTACATCACTGCAATAAGTGGTTTTTCTGCTGCACAGCCGTGTTTAGGGACCATTGGACTGAACCCCAAGTATTTTCTCTCTTCTTTATTTTCTTCTTTTTTGGACTCACTTTTTCTTTCACAAATTAATTAATTTCCTTCTGTATTCATTGTTTTTACTGAGTTATTTTTCTAATGTCCAAGGCAATCCCTTCCACAGTAAATTAAATATTAAAAATTCACTTGCAAGATTTGAAGCCATGACTCAATTTGCTGTCATAAAGTAGCCAGGGTGGTGCTGAACCCTGGATCAGCTGCCTAGGCTGGGTCCATCAGTGTCCCCAAAATCTCTAAGACTTCATTCCTCCCTCTGCTTGGCAGAGCTGCTCTTGTCCTTGGTGAGAACCCACCTTGGCGTGGGCACCAAGGGCTGAGGCAGCCGTGTCTTCCCAGGTGGGGGAAGAGGAACTCCAGCCGGCCCCTCGCTGTCCGGAAGAGCAACAGCACACACGTGCCAAGTCTTCTGAGGAGCCCTCCGAGCGTGGCTGCACACCAGGAGCCTGCGGAACGGTAAGTGCAGTGCCGTTCTCCATCTGGGAATGCCACCAAGCTGTTGGTGGAAAGGTCTCCAAGGGCTTTTGCAAACTGAATTGCTTTTAGATGTAAGAGGAATGTGGTTTGTTCAAGTAGTTGATGAAGGTCACTTAAGCAGCTCCAGATTATATGGGTTTGAGCTGCATCTCCGCATGCACTGGAATCCCTTCTCGCCAAAATCTCCTGAATTTTATTGATTTAATAGTGAAACTGTCATACAATTTCCTCATTCCTGAAACTTGTTTAAATGCATTCTTTTTTCAAAGGAGCACATCCCCACTCTGATTTATTTTAAAATGGCTTTTAGAAGGTGTCATCCTTGTGATGAAGTGTTAGTTCTGTGTTGCCAGTGTGCCATTAAAAATTGAATTTCTGACGTTTAAATGTCTCACTCATCCCAAGTGTCACAGTTTGACAGCTCTGCATGTCACATTACAGCAGAGTATTACGAATCCATTTCCTCCGTCAGGTCAAAAAAAAAAAAAAAAGACTAAAAATGAGAGAAAGCAAAATCTGCAGTCTACTTCATTAGTGAGATGGAAATTTACAGAAATATGCATGTTAACCCTGAAATGACTTAACTGGCACTCTGTACGTTGTCCTCTCTGTCTATGCAGGAGCAACCTTTGTCTCGTGCTCCTGTAAAAACACTAAGAGAAGGATGGGATAATCTTTTCAATTGTCAGCAAACTTGTCAAACACGGACGGAGGAATATAATGGGAATCAACAAACAAATATTGTAACAAAATCAAAACATGGCCAGATCCCATTGTTTATTCTTGACTATGTCAATGAAAAGGTCATGTGGTGTACTTCTTGTTGCTTTGTTTTGCCAGCTTTAGACAGCTGTAGCTTTGGTGTCCTTTCTTTGTTCATCTATCTGGTATTTGATAACTTCAAAACATGACATCTGATCGGGTTCAAAGCATTGAGAGTGTTTGCATCAGTAAGCAGAACTTCCCAGATTTCGCCTAAACTAATTGAAACGGCCTGCCCTTTCTATGTTTTCTGCCGAGAAGGTTTGACCAGGGAGAGTGTAGGGCTTTGACAATAAACTTCTGATGCCTGTCAGCTCGTGGATCTGGCTCCATTTGGCCACTGCCTTCCCAGTGGCCTGCCGTACAGCATTGCCCAGCCTCTTCCCTTGCATGACGTGGCCTCCTGGTAAGAAAGCCGCCAAAAAATAATAGCTGGCATCAGGTGGCTGTTGCTTGAAGAAATTGTTCTGCCCTTTAGGCCTCTTCCTTTGGCAAAGAACTTTCAGGAAAAGTGCGAGCGCGGCGCGGCCTGCCCCGGCCGTGAGGCGCTGCCC
>WEIT01003448.1:0-34720 GCA_013389985.1 Dryoscopus gambensis | reverse complement strand
GGTCCCGGTGACCCCGCTCCCCGCGGTCGTTCCCCGGTGCCGTTCCTCGGGCGGCAGGCAGCCACCCGCGCCGGGGAGCTCCGTGCTCCCGCGGGGTGCCGGGAATCCCCGGGACGGGACGGGGCGCGGGGCCGGGGGACCTGAGGAGGCTGCGCCGCAGTGAGCGGGGCTGTGCCGCTCTCGCCCTAGGTAGGATGGACCTGCCCCCCTGCCTCTGCCCCCATGTCCAATAAGAAGAGACCCGGCTTGACACCTGCCTATATACAGAGGAGGAGAGCAACATCTTCAGCGCTGGGCTTTGGAGGGGGGGGACCAACCCAAAACACAACACAGCATCAGGGCAGAGCGGGGGGCTCGGTGGTATTATAAAACCCCCCCAAGACTATGACTTCCAGTAAAATTGAGATGCCAGGGGAGGTGAAGGCAGATCCTGCAGCTCTGATGGCATCTCTGCATCTGCTGCCTTCTCCCACTCTCAACCTTGAAATCAAATACACCAAGGTAAGTTGTGTTCGTTTGTTCTGGCAGAGAAATTCATGATTTTCTCTCCAAAGGAGGGAATTTGCTTAAAATCAGTTTCATTCTGCCCTACCCAAACTGAGTGTAGAGATTAAAAAAAAACAACAACTGCTAAAAGACTGCCTTGAATCTGTAATAAAAGAAACAGATTTTTAGCCCTGTAATCATCTGAAAAACCACAGGATAATAGAAAACCAAATTGGATCTGCTGGGACTGGCTTTGCCACTTCTCTTTAAATGTACCGTTTTCTACAGAGCTGTTGGGGTTTATTTTCAGTGCAAAATCAGTAGTTCTCGAATATGTTTTGGTTGCTTTTGATGTACTTCAGAGAACATTACATACCTGTGTATCTCAATCAGAAAATAAAAACGTTTTCTTTCTTGAATTACCCTGTGTGCCCAAGGGACTCTTTTACAATTCCTGGAGGACTGTTAATACTACCAGGTTGTTACAGCACTGGAACAGGTCTCTACTAACTTCCATGACTCTTGAATACACCCTTGAACAATATTGCGCGAGGGCATGTTTTTCCTACTAACCTTTAAGACTAATTTTCAGAAAAAGAGGGTTAAGAACAAGCCCACTGGGTCAATGTAGAAAAATCTGCTGTTTTCTGTGGTGTCTTATGAGACTATATTGGTTTTGTCGATTAAAATGGGCGTTATGAACAGTAATTTGTTTGTAAATGCATTTTGCATTTTTAAATTCGTTTATATATTTTTAATCTTTGCATCTTCAGTATCTTTAAAGAGTGTTTTCATTTCTGTTGGAGAGGTTTCAAATCTATTGTATAAACAGATTACAGTGTGTCAGACTTTGTTTCTAATTACCAATTAACTTAATAGGAAAATAAGCACATCAGCACTGGAAAAAGGTGATAACATTTTTATCTACTGGAAATACAACTTCAGGAGCTTTAATGCTGATAGGAGACTCATTTTGGCCGATGTAGTGTAATTTTTTCCTCCATATCATCACTTTAAAAGCTTTTCATCTTTTCTCTTTTTTTTAGTGGGTGCCAAAACTAATTTGTCTTCTAATTTGTTCCAGCAATTCCTTGTTCTAGACGAATGTTTCAACTATTTTAAATTTCATTACATTTTAATGCAAACTGCAATATGCAAATTTAAAAATGCATATGGTTTCTTGCTCATAATTTCTTTTTAAATAGTTGAAATAAGTAAGGAATGCAGTTATTGGATGCTGTGTAGTGCTACACCTCGGGAGCAATCATAGTGTGCAAATAGTATTTGGCATGAATTTTGTTCATTGCTGGTTTCAGTGTGAACTGTGCTTCAGGAGTGTTTGGTGGGAAATACTTGAGAGTAGTATCACAGCCAATTTGCATCATAAGTGTACTTGCATTTCTCTGTTCTAAAACTGGAGAATTGGTTCTAAAAATCTTTGAAAAATACAGCAGTCATCAGCAATCATAGCTTTCTTTCTGTGAGAATGTACAGTGACCTTTAATAAATCAATATGTAGTGCCATCATCTCAGATCTACGTTACACATTTTATACTAACGGAACAATTAAAAGAAAGTTATTTCATTTCAATATTAAGCCAAAAACAACGGCAATGTGTTTCTTCTAAGCTTGGGTTTGAGATATCAGGTAACTCCTGGTTGCTTTTGAGAAAATTTTGGTTTAGGACAGGTATCAAATGTTTCACTTGGCATATCCTCTGTCTCTGTTTTTCTGTCTGTCTCGCTCTTTCCTCCTTTTTCTCTTTCTCTGCAGGAAATTCAAGTGATTTATAGATAATTGGAGTCTTCAGCTTGGAGTTTTGTCTTGGGCAGGACTTTTATCCAGGATCCACTTTCCCACCTATTACAAAGAAAAACAATCAAAAATGAAATAATGGATTGTAACTTGATTCTTTCTTTTGGGGGAGTGGTCACTTCATGTCCTAAATGACAAACAACTTCCATAAACAATAAATAACATTAGACTAAAGCACTTTGGCAAGGAAAAAAAAAAGAAAACAACATCCCCAGACCTTGTAAAATCAGACATCTGTAAGCATTCCTAACAGTCTCTCTCCTGCTTGTTAGCTGGGAATTTTAAATACACAACCAGGACACAGAATTCTTGAACTCTTTATTACAGCTGTCTATGAATGTAAAAACTTAACCATTTGGGAGTTAATTCTTTATGAAAAATAGAGATATCTATGAACATTTAAACTTAGTGAAAAATTTTTAAATCTATTTTGCCAATCAAATTCTATTTCTGTAATTCTAAAGTTGGTAAATAGACAGGCTCTTTAGGGTCGAACATGTTAAAATTCCAGGATTCCCTAAGTGAGTTTTGTTAAAGATTTGAAATACGTACCAGAAAAAAAAAATTATTCATTAATCATTTAATAACTGCATTACCCTTGGGGTTGCTATGAAAGCTCCTTCCAACTACACAGATAAAACAAGTATCACCTGTGTAATTTTCATTTATTCTATTATTAAGCAGAATTATTGAAACTTGTGAAATATTACTCTGGTAAGTTTATTGAAATGAGCAGAGAACTGTATGTGAAGTCCTTCCAATCCGTACACCTGACAGAGCACCCAGAGGCAATGTAGGTTTGGATAGGTCAGAAAAAATATGATTTAGTGATGAAAATTACTCGATGCTGTGGTTTTATGTAAGATGTAGAGCAGTAGCTACTGGGACTTCAGTATTGGAAATCAGCCTATGCTGCTTTAAAAAAACAGTCATTAGAAATATTTTTCCCAGCTTCTTAATACCTTGGCACGGTCTGTGAAAAAGAAAGTGTTGTAGATGTGTGTAATAAGAACTGGTGAGCAGGATGTGAACCAGACATGCAGGTGAGTGTTCAAGCACACAGGGTTAAATTTTTTTGTGTCGCTGGCAAGTATTAGAACTGCTTCATTCAGGATTATCTCTCTTTTCACTGTGATGACTCCTTAACTTAAGCTTTCCTTTTTAACATTAACCTTTGGGGAGGGATTGCATCTGCAGAATAGGGCATCCTGGAGTATTGCATGGAATTAGGTTGCTCCACAGCCCTGTGGCACAGCAAGCCCTCCTCAGGCGTGTCAGGAGCATGCTGGCAGTGCTCTGCTCCATATGTAAGGGGGCACGTAGGTAGGAAGGGGATCCAGCCCTCCCCTGGGAACAAGTCACGCTTCTACAAAAGTCAACTTTGTGCCAGAAACTCTCCCAGAACGGGCTGTTCCAGAAATATCAGAGAGAAGCAGTAGCATGATGTCTGCTAAGTACACGTCATTAGCATGTTTAGTATAGGGAGCACAGCCCAGAGAACCTGACAGCTTCTGAGGGTGGTCAGAGGGTTTGCACTGTTACACTGATGCCTCTCTTTTTAGGTTTTCCAAAACTCCATTTTCCCTTCTGAGACTGTCTCCCAAGTATCTGACAGTAGATACGGAATCAGCCCAGTGGATTGAGCCCTTTGCAGCATTTCCCTCCTGCTGTCTCTGTTTGAGGGGCTAAAGGTGTTTCTGCAGGATGTAGCTGTCCTTCCTTTGTTATGGCATAATCACATCTGCTTTACCAAGTATTTTCTTTGTGGTTTTAGTAAGTCATGTTGACTCTTTAAAGGACAACTTGGTATAGAATGAGGACCCCAGGGCTCTGTCCTGTCACAGCTCTGTCACTACATCAGGTAGCTGAGTGAATAAACATTCCCAGTTTGCATCATGTTGGGCACGCTAATCCAGATGGATGTTTTAAGTTTTGTTTCTTGCTTGCCAACTGGTTTAAGTCTGAGTAAGAGCTGAACAACTTTAGCATAAGGAAAAACTGAAGAATTGTGGTTTTGAGAGCTTTTTATAAAGAGATGCCCTAAAGGGATGAAGTTACAGCGCAGTGGCAGGGAGGAGGTACATGAAACGTTTCTGTATTAACAGCCTATGATTTCGCTGGCAACCATATCTTCTTCTTTGTCCTGTGTAAAAGAGTTTGCCTCTACCCTTACAGCACAGGCTAAAATCTGTCCAGTTTCTACACGCAGGCCAGGGAAACTACCCAGCACTGCACCAGAAAGCTGTATACGGGAGTTTGTGTGAAGTGTAGGCAAACTGCTTCTGGGGAGACAAAAGCTAACATAGACATCTCAAATTGTCATATGATAAGCATTTGGGTTTGAAATATTTTATTGCTAGGTTTCAGTATTTTCATTACCAATGCGCTTCCTTGGCAGTACCTTTTTATTAAAATTTCCAGTACGTGTTTTCCAGAAAAAAATCTAGAATGACATTACGATAGGAGGCAGGAAATCTATTTTATTTAGATCAATATGCAGAATCTTTGTTATTTTTTGAACAGAAGACAAGCTTTGGCAAAACTCAGGTAAGTGATGAATACATGTACATTCCCATCTGTCTTTCCCTGAATGAGCTACTTTAGTGCCTTTTGAAGTCAGATCCACTGAGTGATGCCTGAAAAAACCAGCTTGGCTTTTGGGTCACCTAGGTGAGCACAGTCCTGTTGCAAAAGATGAGGCACGAAAAATTAGAGGTGTTTGCATGAAGAGTAGACAAATAGAACAGCTACTTTACTCCTTTGTGGAACACTTCAGCATCTGATGCTGACACCAGGAATGCTACTCTATCATCGCATAGGATGTTTTAGTGTACATACTGTATGCAGATTTACTGTTGTTTAAATCTGCAGTTTGAATTCTCTTCTAGTGTATTCATCCATTGTGTTTAGTATTACAATCCATCAACTCAGATAGTGATTGCAAAATATTTATGCACTCCTTTCAAATTAGCAGCCTGAATATGGGATTATTCTTTCCTCCTAAACCTTTACGGTCTTCTGCACAAACCCAATTTACCCAAGTTTTGCATGAGGGAACAAGAAACAAGTGTAGCCTTACGTGTATCCAGTCCCTGCCTTTGCTTATTCCAGTACAGCCAGTACAGCCATGAGCCTTAAAAACACAGAAAGCACCGGGCTGAAGTAGCCCCAGTTAGAGAGCTATGGCAGACTGCTGTGTTACTGAGGGGTAGCTATGGTAGCAGTGACCTCTCACTGTGCTAAATCTGCAGGGAAGGGCTGGATCTTTAGGGAAAATGCACCCTGGTTTAATGCATCAAGCTGTACAATAATATATTGCTGGCTCTGTCCAGTTGGTAGGGTCGGATGATGAACTAAAAGACTTTGTCATTGCTTTTCTCATTGCAAAAAATGTTTAACATTTCAAGTATTCAAATGCAAAAGATCCATGTATTTATTTGCATGCCAAAACCAGAAGGTCAGTAATAATCAGAGCGCTTGCCCGAGTTGAAAGGCAGACAAATTCATATCCCTGCTCTAAAGCAAACAGAGCAGAAACTTGAATATGGATCCCTAATTTCTGATGGGGAATAGGTCCAAATTTTGCCAACTTTGGCTGAATTCTTTGGAAAGAATTTCATGTTATCTGCTGTCGGATAATTCACATCTAAGTATTTATGAGGTCTCAGAGACATCAGCTTGATAGCTCAGTAGGCAGGACACTGATGAAGGAAAAGTAGGATTCAGGTCTTTGCTCCAAGAATAATCATGATGTTGGACAGAGCAAGGAATAACACACGCTCTCACACTCTCACTCTTTCATTCTGACAAAAAAAAAAATCCCTCATTAATTCTCCATTTCATTTTGTCCTTCAGAAATATTTCCCACAGAAGTTCACCAATTCTGGTGCATTTCCACATTTCTATCTTGTAGATCTGCATTTTCTGATAAATCCCACAGTCCAAAATTCTTGATGCAGTTTGTCCATCTCCCTGTCCATGCAAAATAGTTCTCGGCAGATCTTAGTGGGCTCTGCCAGTTTGAAATTATTCACTGCCATAAACTGCCTGGGAGGACCACCCCATGGAACCACTGGATCCAGTTGTCCTCCTTCCTTTACAGTGCACATGAACAGTCCACAGTCCTGAGCTGTTCATGGACTTCATGGACATTGCAATCAATGGGAACAGATCAGCATCCAGAAGTTGTCTGAACCCTTCCTTCCAAGAGGCTTGGCTTTGTATTTCCTGCCTTTGGCAAATTTCATCTCCCTAGAGTTGCCCAAATGTCATTTAACTTCAGCCCCAGTAATATTTTCTACAATACTCTGATTAGCCTGAACATTTTTATCTACAAGTTCTGTACCTTACTATCAATGATCTGCAAAGGCAGGTGAGCCAAGATATCGATTGCCAGTCACATTAATGAAGGGGCACCTTGCTATTAACCTCTTTCCAGGGAGAATTATCCATTTATTTCCAGTCTTTTTATCTTATCTCTTAACCACTTTTTAATCCATGGCAGGACTTTATCTTTCACCATATGGTTACTAACTTTCCTTAATAGCCTCTTGCTAAGGACTTTATCATCAAAAGCCTTTTCAAAGCCTAAATAAATTATATCCACTGATTCATCTCAGCTCCTCATTTGACTAACTGTCTTCCAAGAAATCTCACACGTTTACAGAGATAAATGACAAAAGATGAGTTCAGTGGTCCACATCATAAATTCTTTGTCAGGTCTTGCATAAAGTCATATTTCTTCTTTTACAGTTTTGCAGCTATCTTTTGTAAGGCTGGACTGTAACATTTCTCTTTTTTTCTTTTCTTTTTCTTTTCTTTTTTTTTTTAAATTCTTTAATTCTCCCCAATTCTTAAAAAACCCCACAGCTTTTTATCTGTTTGGGGTTGTTTAGGAGTAGAACTCATTCCCTGAAACAAGTAACCAATATATGAAATCTAGTTCAGCTGAAAGAAATGACAGACAAAAAAATGCATTTAAACAAAGACAAGATCATTAGAAAGCTATGTAAATGTAATATAAGCACAGATGTGTAGAAGTTAAAAAAATCTTCAGAAAGTTGCAGTTCTATGCAGTTCTCTAGTGAAGAATCCTCAGACAAGGGCTGGTATCCCTACTTAGAGCACACTAAGTGCATGAATAGCTGTGTGAAGATTTACTACTAAGTATTATGCAGAGAATCATGAAATCTAAAAATTGATTGCCATCCAAGGGCTCAGTCATTCATTACTGTTGTGTTTACTCAAACAAATTCCTGTTCAAGCTGCATATGCCTATCTGGTTTTCTCCAAAACACAAGTTCCCTATTTCAGACTTTTTCCAAAAACATATTTCTGTTCATCAGTCTTTCTGTAAATAGTGATCTACCTTTGTGACATGAATGCAACACATCAATGCTAAGTCACAGGGTGAACTCAGCTTTAGGAGCACTTCATTACTAAAAGTGTGATATGTGAAGCCACATCAAAGTGTTGCTGCAATAGCATTGCTGCAAGAGTCTCCCAAATGACAAAAGAAAAAAGGACCTAATCCTTGATTACTTGGAGTCAGTGCCTTTCACAGAGAGCCTAGTGAACTATATTTTTATCTATGACTTGAAACATTATGCATTCCAGCTCTATTGGACTGAAGTGCGAAAATACTGCAGAGAACCATCCACATCATCACATTCTGTGACCCAAATGTCAATGTCAGCCCAATCTCAATTTGCCCCAGCTGGAAGCTAAAACATGAGGACCACACTGACCACTAGAGTATATAGACCTTAATCTGTGAGGGATTCGTAGGTAATGAAGACTTTGAATTGAACTCAAAAGTCTAAGAGGATGCTGTGGGACAGCTGTGAGGGCCCTACAGCAGGTGGTGTGGTTACAGAAAGGATATGTTTACTAATTTCCATGTGGATTTATAGTATGCCCTAATTTAAAATAAGTGAGTTAAAAAAAAATCCATTTGGAAAGTCACAAAGATACTGGAAGTGTTGCATGGTAAAACAGGCTGCAGCCCCTTTGCTGAACTTGGAAAGAGGATGCCAGGAGGATACTGTCCTCTTACCATGCTCTGGTCCTGTGGCAGTGATTACATTAAATCCCTCAGGTTTTACTCAGAAACTATCTGAAAGTGCCTTTCCATACAGAAATTCCAAACACATGTATTTACATGTGTAAGATCTTATCACTAAAGTGAGACTGATTTCTTTCCAAAGCAGAGCTATTTACCATTTTGGGTAAATACAGGTATTTTTAGACTGTCTTATAAAGGCTGATCTTATTCTCTTGTGAATAGGTCAGCATGCTTTCAATTTGGCCCCGAGTGACTAGAACTGGTTAGAACCTCAGGTGTACTTTTCATCTGAAATAGATCTCTCCAATTGGAAGATCCGTCTGTGCTGTGGCANTCATCATCATCATCCTCATCACCCCACCATCACCCTGGTACACTCTTAGTGACTTTTATGCAATTCCTGATGCCTTAGCTTTTGAAAACAGGAAGAACCGAGATGCATTAGCATTCAGGATTTCTTTTTATTTCAGGAATTTTATTTCAACTTCTTGCAGCACAATTGGGAGTGAAGCACTGAGCCTGTCCTGGACACGGCCCTTAAATGATTTTTGGTATACTGCTGCTGTTAGATTTTTAGTAAACATGATTCCCCAGAACAACTATTTTACCTGTCTTTTTCTAGTGTTCCAACTAGTGGCTCTGCTTTTCTAATTGTTGACCAGAAATATTATCTACTTTGGGATAGCCAAATAAGGATCGTCCCAAAATAAGCAGCCACCTCTAGAACTATCTTCAGTCTCCCTTCCCTAGCCAGGTTGTTTTCAGAATCCGCAGCCCATACCTGCTTATTTACTTAATTCAGGGTTCTCTTGGCTGTTTTATTTGTGTTAGCTTTTTGGTGATTTTCTTCAGAATATTTAGTATATTTAGTATCAATTTTTACTTTTTGTGTTTGCAATCTTTGTGTTTTCCAGCCTACTTTTCCTCTCATATCTTCCTTCTTTGCCACCCCATTTATTTTCTTGCTTGTGCTCCCCACTTTTTAGCCTTGGGAATGCAAATCGTCTTTGACTCTTTCACATTCTTAAGCCTTCATGCTGATTCTATGGATTTTAATTTCCGAGCTTCAAGCAGGGAGTTTCTAAGTTACTTCCTCTTTAAAAAAAAAATCTGCTTCTTGAAGTTTAGTATCCCAGAGAGTAGGGCTTCTTCATGTTTTTCTCTCCTGCAATGAAGCTGGAATTATTTACATGGTAACCATTTCTCAGGGGTTCAGACACAATTTTTAGTCCTTGACAGGACTATGTCAAATGTTGTTTACATTAGGATATAGAAAACTCTGTTCTCTACACACTATTTCAGTGCAGCTCTCACTGAACTAATACGGAGTTATTTTGGCACCAGCCGTACTGCCTTCATACTCTTTTTCCTCTTCGGTACCACTTCAATGTCACTTTAGTTGCTCTTATTTAGAAGTTGGTACCTCACTCCTGCTATTATCCTTCACGATCTACACTGCTTTTATATCCGTGGGTCTGCATTTTGTGTTATTCCTCTCCTCCAAGCAGTGCCCACGCAACGCGTTGCACACAGAGCTGCTCCCCCCTCTGCAGCCTGACTTGTCCTCCCTACACAGCTTACACGTAAAAAGTGTGGTATGCCTCTGATAATTCTCATCCCCTTATGCTCAAAAAATGCTCGTTTTTTTTCCTCTCCGTGATACAGTCCAGATCACCCATTTTCACACTCAGCTTTCTTAGGCTGGTTTATAGGCACTTGTGCTTTTATTTCCCAACTATAAGATGACCTAGATGAAAATTGTGATCTAGTTAGTTGAAAAACCCTGTAAAGTCTTTTCAGCTCAATCACAAAAGCACCTCCCATGATGCTGCACCACACTTTTATTTACCACTCTGCTAGTGTAAAATGTCCTTAAAATAGAATTTAATTTTAAACTTGGTTATATACTTCTTTATATTGTCAAATTGATTTGAGGAGGCATTTATGTAACTGACAGGTGGATACATAGATTTCTTTTTTTTTAAAGAACCACTTCATTTTGTTGTCTGAAACATATTTGGAGTATATTTTAAACATCCTTTGCACCCAGACATAAAAGCAGTGTCCTGATTCCACTGGATATTTTCAAAGCTTACCATAACATATGCATTTTACATTTGCTTATGTTTCTTTTCAGCTGTAACAGAAATAGTTTAAGTTTATTCTTGAGTTGTTCAAAACTAGCAAGAAATTACCACCTACCTTCCAAATCAAGGGACTTATTTTTTTCTTTCCAGTTGCTTCAGTTGTGACACACTCTTGCAGCAGTCCTGTACCAGAATGGCCTGCATGGACCTTGAGAAACAAGCACAGTTGTTTTTCAGGACAGCTGGCTAAGCCTTTACCCGCTTTTCCATCAGTGCCTGACATTTTGTTGGTCTTCCTCTTTTTGTCCTTATCACACTTTCTTTACCACAGCTACTTAACGGCCTCTTTTCTTTTGTGGTGTATATTGGATGCTGTTTTCCTGAGAGGCGAGAATCAAGCTCTGCTTTTTCACTATCCATTTGAAATTGTGATATAAGACTAACACTAAATGTGCTATAGCGATGCTGATGAGGGCCTAGGAGTCTTGGTGGTCCAACCCGTTGATAGTGATTTTTAAATCCATTTGTTACATTACTAAAGATGTTTTTAACTGGCATCACTCAACTACAAGTGTTAATATTCTGCTCCATCACATCTTTCAGAAGGCATTAATTGATTCAGCCTCACTGTAAAACTGTGACAAGGTTCCTTCACAGATGGGGGAGTTTAAATTTGTGGGAGTGTAACCATGACTAACTCAGACAGTAGGTCAGTGTCAGAGGCAGGATCTCTTGCTAAACCAGCCAGACTACAAGAAGATCAAACCTCTATTTTTGTACATGGTATTCTGGGAAATGGCAATACAGATGAATTTCAGAGCCGGTGTTTACCTGTGAATGCATGTCTGCATTTCTGTATGTTATTAATTGCATGCTTCTCTGTGTGCTCACCTATACATGCATACATGGTATAGATGAAAAGATCCCTTTCTTTGTGCTCTTTGCTCTCTTTCTGTGTCACTTTATCAGGAGTTGTCTCTGTTGTTGTTCCTCTGAGCGTTGTCAGGGAGGCAGTGCCCTCCTTGCTGCAAGATCTGCATAATGAGTTCAGACAAAGCTGGAGCTGGTGATGTTGCTCCCCTCTGTACTTCTCTTTAGGAGGAGGAATATTCCATCAATGCAAAATGATGACAGTACTGGAACTCTAGTTCTGGGATTGCTTCTATTCACATCCCAAAGGTTTTGTTTTAGTAAGGCACTCCAGCATGGAGGGAGAAGGAAGGCTCTCCTATTTAGATGCCAAGCAGGAGCCCAGTGCAGAACATGCCCACTGACTGGTGCAGCACAGCTCTTCTTCCCAGCAGCCAAGACAATTGCTTTTAATGTTTGGATTCTGCATGAAACACTAATGTGTTCATGCTCTTGCTCTCTGTCTCAGTTCATTCCTTTCCTTGAGGGAGCAACAGGATAAATCCTTTGATAACTTATTTCCTGGTTAGAAGCCTTTACCTGCTTTCTCGGAGCAGTTCCTGTGACTGGGAACGTTTGTAGTCAGCTCCTCCAGCTGTTTGCCTAATGGTCTTTGGGGAGACTAAAAGCAGTGAACCAGGAATAGCTACATTTGACTTCAGCCAGGTCCCATGGGAATTTAGTTATTACTCACTGGATTGGATTGGCAACATACCTTATACCAGGTACCTGCCAAAGGTTGCATGCCATGAACCGTCACAAACAGCTGTCACAGGTGTGCTCCTTGCAGAAGCGGTACATGTTTGCTGTAATTAATACTGACCTCCATACCTTTACATACCAATAGTACTTGCAATGTCTGGGTGAAAAATTTCTCAGATTAAAGTCTTGATAGTGATTTTAGCCATTTAGCGATCATGTGTCATTGTGTTCACTGCAGGCATAAATCCTGTCATGTAAACAGCAGGGAAACTAATGAGGTTTGCCCATATTCTGGCATCATTACAAGGTGCTCCAGCAGAGAAAAATGGAGTTTGGTTAGAAAGGGGAAAAGAAACATGAATTTTTAAGGAAATGAGGAGAGGGGGATCTTGGGACTGTATATATGAATATTCAAGTTTTTTAAAGAAGGCTCTTTATTGACGAGACTTACAGCATACTTTGCTCATTTAAGGAAAGCTTGGTATAACCAGGTTTTGGGTTTGCCCTAGTCCACGTTTTTAATACTGCATGTTTGGCAAAAGTTTAGGGTCATGTTTTTCATTTATATAGTCAAAGTTACTAGTCTGTTTCTATTTAAAGATAAATAGAAGAGTTCATTTTTCATGCAGGCCTTCACCTCTATACAGAATAGCTTTCCAGTCATATATATATAAATGTTAAATTCTATCAATCATTGGAATAATTTTGGTATATCCTCAAGTGCTCTATTTGACTGAGACTGTAATCAGCTCTTGCAAGAACACTCCATATCCAATTTTAGCCTTAGCACCACAGTGTACTTTGAGGTGTAAATCTGTCAGGTATCCAAGCACAGCAGGATACTTTGTCAGTTTAAACCCAGTTCTCCCCAATCAACCTTATGAATAATAAAAAGCAGAATGGCCTATTCCAGTTTTGTATATGTAAAGGCAATGACTTAATCAACAGAAAGAACTGGCGGAGAAATCAGAGCTGAGCTCTGAGGAATGGGAGTCTCACGGTTTCTTCCCTCCAGAAGAATATTCTAAACTAAATAAATCAGTATTTTCCAAGACTTTTTATTGAAAATGATTTCCAGCCTGAGAGATTTCATTGCAGCATTGAATGAGAGGTGTTGGGTTCCTTTGCATCTTCTTGAAGAGCAAAAAGATTTTATAAACCAGACTTCTGGGAATTGTTATCTCACAGCTTCTTCTAACAAACATAACAATTTGTTTTAAAGGCTTTCACCAAAGATGTCATAAGTGGTAATCCCTATGTTGTAAGTGGGTACTTAATGTGATTTAACTTAATGCTGATGATGCAAAGCTATTCTCCCCCAAAGCCCATTAAGAACATCCAATTTTCTGGTAGACTAACACTCCTGCTTACTATCGTAGAGATAAGTGACTGTTTAACCAGGACAATAAGGAATACTTTCAAACCAAGGCTGCAAAACTGGCCACAAAACTGTTCTTTGTGAAAGTTCAGGCTTTGAATGTAATTGTCACAAGCGGAGTTTTTTCTTTTTAGGAGTAGTTTGAATTTCTGTATGTCAAGACATGTACATACAGGCACTTTGGATCATCTTAATGGGTGTACTGGTGAATATCATTATTTATGATATCAGTAGCCACGGTCTAGTGAGAAAAAGACCAGTGCAAGCCATTTGTGTAAATTAAGTAAAGAAACTGATAAATAATGCATTTTATTTCATGTCTCTCTAAAGTGCAGATAATTCTAACAGTTTATCCAAGATAAAGCTTCTCACACCACATGCTTTTTGTGGATTCTGTACATGCAGAATGGCACAAAAGGAAATGTCTCTGGAATCATTAACAAAATATGCTAACAGTAATATTTGAAAAGCTTCAGGATGCAAAGTAGAAGCAAAGGCAAACTTTTCAGGAGCTTACGGCTGCTCACTTGGGTCTAATATAGACTTAGCACTTTGCAGGTCAGTGGCTCTGCTATTTGTCTCTGACCTAACAGATCTGGAGTTCTTCACATCAAAACCAAGTCTTGCTGAGCTGAGATCAAACGTGTTAAGGTAAGGATCTTGCCAGTGATTTATCGTGCCAGGGAGGGTGATCAGGCCATAAGGGGCCACTGCAAATGAAGCTGACATTCCAGCAATTTCTCATGTGTAGTTATAAGGTAATTTTCTCAGGCAGAGATTTTAAGTCAAAATAAATTTGCTCATTGTATTTTTCTGTGTTGTCTATAATGTCTGAAATCCTAGGAGGAATATTTATTTATGCAGCACAGCTAATTTCTAAGTAAGAACTTGTTCTTGGTGATGAACATTTAAAATGGCAGTTACCTACAAGGGAGATTAAATTCTTCCAAATGGCAGAGCATGTTTCCCATGTACAGATAAAAAGCTCACACTGTTTTCTGTCACACATAAGGAGCACACAGGACTCGCATGCACAAACAATGCGAAACACAGGAGAACTACACAGAGTAACACGAGTCTTGTTTGTACAAACCCCTCCTCATTCCCACCATTTCAAATGAGTGCTTGTGGAAGGGTTTCCAGGATCAAGTTCTTAATAGCCACAACTTCATTAAAGCCCAGTGACAGCCCAATAATTGATTCTGTAAACAAATACTCCCTCCTCTCCACTCTTGATTTAGTGGATTTTTAAAAATCTTTCATTATTTCATTTTTTAAGGTGCAATAAGGGACATCAAGGATCATACTCCATAAAAACCACTGCCATCCTTGCCCAACTCATCCACTGATGGCTTGTCTTTGTTACTAGTGAAAATGGAGAGGATACTTAATTTTTTAGTCATCCTGGTTTCACAAGCAATGTTTTCTGATGCAGTTAAACAAAGAGAGTGAATGTTCTTCTCCAGCAATTAAAGAGTCCTGCTGATGAAAGGATAAGTAAAGCTTGGGAGCTTAGTTTCTTAGGAATACATGAAATATTACCTGAGCTATGTTATTACTCATGTATTGTTCTACTAACAGCAGATAAATTCTTCATTAACTGAAAAAAGTAAAAATTACTTTGAGGAAAGCCCTTATGTGCTGCTAGCAAAGTTTCTTCCCACAGGTTTAATAAGGCAGCCAAAAGGAGTAAAATGTTTGTGGTGGGTATAGTTCAACAGACAATGCAATCTGAAGTTTCTTCTCTTTAGATTAATTTTCTTGAACAACCAGGCGCAAAATAATCCCTTTAATGAGACTAAATTGAAATAACGGATGCTGTATCAGCATGTGGCACAGTGAGAAACTAAAATAGAAAAGGGTATCATCACAGTTTGGCAGCCTGGGTTTTGTGCAGGAAATACTTGGGGGGAGGAGGAAAGCAAGCACGCTACTGCATGTTGTTAAGACTTATTTAATCTTCTTAACTAATTACTCACACTTCCTAATTCAAAATCATACAAACAAAAATGTTTAGATAAGCTGGGAGTTTTTTCAAATGTGTGCCCCCTACAGCTTAGAAAACAAACATGACAGGTTTCCCCTGTCTGATGTGCTGCCATTTGCAGAAGAACAGACCCAACTCCCAGAAAGACAGAAGACTAATTAAGACAGGAAGACAGGCAGGTCAAACATTTGGTGTGAGGGATGTGGGACATAGGGGAGAAAAAAATCATGTTACATTCCACTTTCACAGCAGACTGACGGGAGGCTTCAAGCCCTTTCTCTGATTCCATTTGCTACTCAGAGACCCTGGATTCCTCTGGTTTCTCCTCCCATCACACCCCTTTCCTAGCATACCATTCCCTAAACCTCTTCTATCTGTGAGCTGGCTCAGTGGGGGACTTACCCTATCTGCCTTTAAGCACTTGAACAAAACATCCAGGTGAGTGGAACAGGGCAGCAGCCCCTGCAGACAGGTCCTGCTTTGCCCTCTCCTCCCACCTCTCTGGGACTGAAAAGAGACCGAGCTCCTGCCACCATTAGAGCTCGATCATGGGAATCTTCCTCCAGGTCATGTTGGCCACACTGAAGCCTGACTTCATTTACACAGGCTGACACGTCACCGAACCTTGATGTATTCACCTCTTTTAAATACCTGGCTTCTGATCCAAAGTCCATTTGTATGAAGGACTGGCTTTGATTTTGCTAGAGTTGACTCAGGCCTTGCTACTTCGGATTTACACCCAGAGAAGGTAAACACCCTGGTCTTCTTATCAGACACCTACCCTTGGCACAGGACTGGGCTTGCACAAGCATAATTGTAGCAGAGCTGGCCACACTGCTGCACTGACAGCAAAACCAGAGCCGCCCCACTCACTTCTTGGGCATTTTATTTCCAATTCCACTTTTTTGATCCTCCTGCTGTAGTATGTCTGTAAAGGTTTAAAATTCTCCAAGCCTCTCAGTACACTTACAAGTTTAGACTCTTGAGTGAAATTTCAAGCTTGAATTTAGGAAGGAAAGCCGCATTTATGGTACACCACATCCAAAAGCCATGACATTATCCTTCGGGCTCTGAGGTCCAAATGAGACTTTAAAAAAGAACGAGCACCCAACAGCACACAGAGCTTTAAAACAGAGACCTTTTTCCATGGTTTTTTTTTGTGTTTTTTTTTTGTTTGTTTGTTTTGTTTTGTTTTTTTGTTTTTCTTGGTACGGTGTTGGGGGTGTGAGTAAGGAGAGAGAAGGACAACCCAGCAGCCAAAGAGGAAAAAGAAAAATCAACATATTCTGGTTTTGTTTGGCCTTTCAGATCTCACAGGCTCTAGAGCATGTGTCAAGTTTCCAGTGAAACAGCTTTGTTTCACAGTACAAACATCCCTCTGGAGGCTGTTGCCACTGATTTCTTTTCCTCAACTGGGGCCTGATTCAGCTCCCACTGAAACCCGCTGGATTTTTCCTTTTGTTCTATTCTGGACCTCTTGGACCTCTTGTAGCTGAAAACCAGCTATGCCCACAGGACCTTGCTTGCCAGAATTAAATCTGGTGCAAAGTTGTTCCTGTACAGTTCACTGTTACTCTCATACAATTATAGTTCCTCCACAGCTGAAAGGCATCTCACTAAAGAACCCAAATCTGGCTGACTTCTGAAGGTGATTCTGCTCTGGGGTAATTAATGACATGAGAACCACCTGTGCTTGGGTGCTGGTCCAGCCAGGCTGCCTTGGCTTGTGCAGGGATATCCACTGAAAGCGCTGCAGCCACTGGCACTGCCTAAGAGGTTCATTCATGGCTCAGAAGCAGGATTCTGTACTGACAGTGCTTGGGGAGGTTGGCCTTGAAGCCCATTACTCACCTTTTGTGAACTGCCAGCAAGAAGCAGTGACTCTTGCTGGTCACCTGAACAATCCTCTTAAAAATAAAATAAAATGGCACTGCTGATCCATTGCTGGTCATTCAGCCGTCGGACTGCCGGCACTGGCTTTTGCTTTCCTAGTGCCTTCTTATAAACCAGGTTTTCACTGATTCCATAGCCAGCTGTTGGCTTCCAGTCACTCCCAGGAGTGCCTCACAACACACTCTAGAATGTGAGAGATTTGCTGTATCAAGACAGCCATAAAAGTGAAGGAAAACAAGGCTTGTGAAAATAAACAAGCTGCACCTCTGATTGGCAATCCCACCTAGTTCATTCCCTTACAATTGTACTAATCGTTAGACTCTTGAAATGTTTCCCAAGGAGAGGAAATGAAGTTTCTGAGATGGGAAAGGATATGAAATTTCCTGACCAGACTGAGGCACAGGTGCCCGGTATCTGGGATGTTATGCAGTATTTACCAAGGGAAATGCTGCTGCTGGATTTTTTGCATGCCTCTAAAATTGTTGTCCGTCCCCGCCTTGAAAAAGAAGTGCCATTATGCATTTCCTAATGCCTCCAGCTCTGAGAAGATGCTGAGGGCCAAGCAGCTGTGATTCTCTTATAAAGTACTTTGGCATCTGATGCCCCCTCCCCCATCCCTGCAGATTTAGTGTCAAAAGCTCTCTAAGGAAAAAGCCACATATGAAAAAAACATCTTTGATGGAATGAAACTATAACCAGCTACTAAATCAATTGAGTTAGGAAATTCCCATTCCTTCCTCCATTCATCCAGAACCAAATCTCCTGTGGGAAGCCATTATTATTTGGATGTTAAAATCCTCTTCCTGTACCAAAAACATTTCTGGAGCTGCAACAGCACAAAACCCTTGTTTATTAAATCCATGGGAAAATAATTCCACCTCCAAAGAGCTGAATGCTAGGCCACTGTCTGTCCACTGCCTGAAGTTCTTAGTGAAACAGCTGGGGACCCTGAAGAAAATGTCTGATGACATCATCACTAAGCAATATCGAATTAAGAATGTAGATCATCATTTCACTCACACATCATTTGAGAACATTTTCAAGAAAGGAAATGAAAAGTTACATTGTTGCCACCTGTGTTGATTACTCTTATGAATTAAGAGAGCCCAAATTACTTTTTTGTTCCTGTATGTTTTAGGGAAAGACAATACAAAAAAAAGAGAGGCAGTGAGCATGCAGGAATCCCCAATGAATGTAAAAATGAGTTCTATTTCCCAAATCCATGGCTAGCCCCTGGCTCAATAGCAGAGGGAATTCGTAGTGCCATGAAACCAAAGTTGCTTCAACTGAGAGCTCCAAAGGAGGTATTAGTTCTGTGCTGTATTTTAATTAATTATATTTATACACACACTTATAAAGATAATTGTTTAGTACTTCCTTGGTGGTACATAGTAACGAAACACAAACCACGTTTTCTCCCTGGTCTAAATTTTGCTACTGCTGCACTGCAGATTAGAATGCCCAGCCTGGCTTTGTACACATCCCTTCCTCTTTAAATACTTATCACTCCAATTACCTGCATGGTTTGAAATGAACATTAAGTTGCTAATTATTACTAAGCCAACTGGGACAGATGGCTACTGAAACAAGAGATTGTAGTTGTTTATTTGCAAAGCTAAATTTGCTTTGTGTTATGCTAAAAACATTTACTCTTGGCTTGATTTCAAAACTGATGAGCATCCAAAATGCTATTGAACTCAGTGTGTAATGCTTGTGAAATGCAGGTCCTGTGCAAAATGCAACGTATGATTTTCTTCTAACTACACAATGGCAGTCTGTCTCAAAGTAACTTGGGATTTTTACATTGTAACTTCGGAGTTTACTTTTCCTTTGTATACTTGGTATGATGTGGTATAGCCAAGGCTCTGAACAGTCGCTTGACCTGGAGGATGAGTCAGATTGCTTTCTTGATCAGCCCTGTGGAACTCTGTCAACAGAGGCCATATATAATTAACCACAGGCAGGATTTGAACCTAGTGAAGACATGGTGGGACCATTATCTTGCAAAGTTCTAGCAAAAGATCTATGAGAACACGTGTGTGTGAGCAAGAGGTTATTGTCAGTACCAGGAGGGCTGTTCTTTTCAGGAAAATCCACACCCTTTCCATCTTTCCTTTGTAAAGGAAAAGAAATTGCCCAGAGACCTATGTGATGAGATCTCATGAGAATGATGACACTCCCAGGGGCATCATGTTCTCAGGGGCAACTGGGAGCTTCCCCTAACCTGTCACAATCCACTGTTTGGAACGGCCCCTCCCACCGCCCCCAGTCTCACGTACCCCAGCACCTGCCCCCCAGCACCTGCACCCCCAGCACCTGCACCCCCAGCTCCCTGGCAGCTCTCCTGCTGCCCTGCTCTGCTGGCCCCTTTGGCATCCCTGGGGAACAAACGTATTTGGTTTCCTCCTTAGCCCACAGCACACCAACTGCAGCCAGACTCCTCACTTACAGGAGGCCTCGTGTGCTTTGCCATTGGGTTTGTTCTTGACTAAACCACTGCACTGACAGGGACACCTCAGTACAGCAGCAAAGTTTGCCTTTTATCTTCTTGCTCTGATGTTACTGCCATTACTGGCTCCGCGGAGAGTAAATGGCAAACAAAATGTTTGTGAATTCCGAGATTTTTCAAGTGCTCCCTTCTTTCCTTTGCCTTTTGGCACAATGCTATTGATAGCAGCCAACAGGCCAGATTATTTAACTACCACAATACCACATAGCAAATACATGACATACGATAGACTTTTTTCTTCTCCCCGCTGCATATCACAAAGGTAACACTAGGACTCAAACAAAAACAAATTACCTCAGTAACTCCTAGAAAACTCAAGTGGTTAATCAGTTACCTTTTATTTACATATATATGCTTAATGCTGAATTAAGTTGTAAAAACCAAAGGCTGATTTATAGCCCCAGTCAGCCTTAATTAACATTGATTCCAGGGGAATAGTAAATGTGAATAGCCTTCACAATTGAGGTTGAACAATGAACTCACTGGGTGTTGTCCAATTTGTAGCATGATTTACATGGAAGCAAGCCCTTCTTTTTCTAGGGTTACCCCTTTTTTATCTGGTGTTTAGGATGGGTTATATATAATCCATAGATAGGAACATTTGCTGTCACATATTCTCCCTGATTTAGAGTTAGCCTTTACCATGGCCACTATAAATAAGGGAGAAAAAAACCCAATTTGAGGCTTTGCAGGGATTCCTTGTTCTTGCAATGTGTCATCGCTTCTCCATTTCATGGCATTTTTACGAAGTGGCCATAATGAAAGTCAGATTAAATGTACAGGATATATACGTTTAATCAACAGCCTTGGAGTCAGTAGTGCTGGAAGAGTTATAAAAGCCCCTGTGAATGCAAATTTATTGCAAAAGAATCTGCGTCTTGGTGGTAGGAATATCTGCTGAATGGTACTACCTGACACAGAACACCTAAAACTTTCAAAAGTGAATTATTTAAGTGTAAGGCTTTGCTTGTAAAGCCGCCAGCTGCTGGATTTCAAGACTTGAAACTGTTCCAAAACATGGGACTAGGTACTTTATTTGTGCACTAGAGTAAATACTCTGATTTTACTGCCAATTTAAATGTGCTCAGTTTACAGTAATGAGCTTGTATAGGCAATACCTTGTTTATAGAAAGTGGAACAGGAAGAAACTAACATTAACCATTAACAGTAGCAATTTCTCTTGCTTTCAGCTCTAACTTTATGCCAAATAGATCCTTCCCATGTCTTATCTGAAATATTTACTATTACTGTTCTTTTTCTAAATCTGTGGGATAAACGGAGCATTTCAATAAAATCATACAGCTTTTCCTTCCAGTCAACTTGAATTGCAGCACTCTTGTAATTCCAAGGCTCTATTTCTCATTCCCATGGTGAAATGTAGTTCAAGAACAAATATAGGTCCTATGTACTAGCAAACCTGATGATAGGTGTTAATCCCAGCAGAATGGAGTTAATATTTTTTAATCTATTTTAAAAAGAACAGACCACTTCTCTAAGGGAAGTGTACTGAATTGTGGCTGCCACGATTTCTCAGGTTCTTGTACTCAACCAAACTGCTTTATTCTTTCAATGCAGCTCACACGAGAAGCCCATGTGTTTATGTACATCCTGTCACCTTAAACAAACATGCTTACATCTTCTCTGGCCATCTGCTCCTGAAGCTGGAAGCTTTTCTCCCTTCCCCTCCCTCCTCAGCACCCCTGACACACACACTGGGTGCAGAGTTAACTCTGAGAAAACTCAGTGGAAAGCATCAAATAAATTCTTTCTTCCACACAGGCCACAGATCTCACTGTTTCTTTGCTTCGCTTACAGTCTAAAAGTGACAATGATACACAAGAGGATTTTGACTTATGGTGTTAGTCACTAGAGATCACACTGGTGATTCTTTCACTCTCTCCTTTGTGTTAGCTCCAGAATGTCCTAACAGGGACCAGTACTTGGGTTTACTGAACAGTGTAATCACTGAGCAGGAAGGCACTAGTACGGCCTGAGGAGCTCACAGTCCGAGGACACAAACAGGTTCAGAATAAATAGAGAGTGCAAGGAAAGCAATGGCAGTGGTCTGGTAGGTCCTGGGTTCAGCAACCTCTGAAAACCTAAACAAAAGGGGCAAGGGGGAGTAAAGAAAGGACAGAATCTGGAATGGATGAAGGGGCACACAGCAAAGAGGCTGAAGTTTGAGGCATAGGGAAGATGAGGAAACACAACAGAAACGCATCCCTAATAGCAAAAGCACAGGTAATTTTTGGTTTCTACGTATGGTTATTCTGCTGCCAGGGTCTTTTCCAGGCAGACACAGGTTCCTCCCACACACGGCCGCAGTGAGCCGGACACGAGTGAGCTCTGAAGCAGGAGCTGTGTCACTGCAGTTACGGAGGCACCGAGCCTGAGCTAATAAGCCCTGCTGAGAGGAACACAGCTACAGGACTTCCATTTGGCTTGGAGAATAGGTTGAGCAAGCTCATGTCTGGTAGCTGAAAACTCTACAGATGTATTTTTGCCTTCATGTGTATAAAGATGGGCCAGTTTCTCTCACCTGTGTATCTCTGACTGGAACTGAGACTCCTCAAGCTTTCAAAGGGTCCCTGTCTCTATAAACACAGCCCTGTGTGCAAAAAAAAAGCAGGTGGTGAACATTCCTTCTGTCTGTGTGAACTCCTGCCTTCAGTGAAGTCAGGGGTAAAATTCCTGTGCATTTCAAATACATCCTCTTACACATACAAAGTTGTATTTCATGGAATCCAATGAAAGTACGTTGATACCTGGACTCCAAGGAACCCAAATGGTGCCTGGACTTTTTGAAAACTTTCATCCTTAGAAAGATTTAAAAGACAGGAAGAGTCTAAATACCTGGAAAACTTTAAGCTCAGTCATTTTCATGTAGTGACTTCTTTAATATTTGCTAATAATAATTGCATCCTGTTCTTGAAAGTCATTCAGCAGAAAATAACTGACATGTATGCAGCTACCGGTAAAAATCTACTTTAAATAAACTCATTTGTCATTACCTTTCTAAAGACAGCTCTTGTCAGCACCATTACCATTTAAATTTGTTTTGCCCCTGACAATTAAAATGATTATCAACACTGAGAGAATTTAACAATTTCCATTGTTCCTAGCAGATAAGCAAGTTAGTTTTGTGCTGCAAGCCATCACTGTAGCCATAATTAACTGACTGTGTATTGAAGAACTGTGATGTTTGAGATTATTCAGCCTTGACTGGGATGTATCAGTGACTAAATGTTTACTTACTGAACTGAATGATTACTCCAAATCCTTCTCTTGTCTCCAGCAGTTTCAAGGCTTTTTCTCTGATACAGGTATTTCTTTTTTTAGTTTATTTGTTACAGGTTTTGAACCAAATTTGAACATCAACCTATGTTTACACTTTGATGTTGCTTCTATAATGACACTACTACAGAATACAGAAAGACATCAGGGGCTGACCTCAGCCTGAACTCTTGAGCACTGTGATTTTCACATGCAAAAATAAGTTTCAGTTCTTTTGTATCAGAATCTGCAGCTTTTCTCAGGAGTTTGTTGTTATATACATTACTGTTTGTTCATGCAGGAGACCTGATTACTTTTTTTCCTTTTCTAGATTTTCATCAATAATGAGTGGCAGAATTCTGAAAGTGGAAGAATATTCCCAGTATATAATCCAGCAACAGGAGAACAGATCTGTGAGATTCAGGAAGCTGACAAGGTAATGTATCCCATGATGGCTATATGTTTAATGTATCAATTAAATGCATAACAGATAATAGAAATGTATAAATAGATCAAAGCAACCAGTCCAGAATAGCACTGTTGGACAGTTCTTTTATTAACCATAGTTCCAAAACCCATCACGTGACTAAGGTTGGGTAACAGCAAATTCCATAAGCCTGGTTGTGTTATTTACCTGTGTCTTCAGTTTGTTTCCTCCTTTTCACAGGTTGATACAGACAAAGCAGTGAGGGCAGCTCGGCTGGCTTTTTCCCTTGGTTCCGTTTGGAGGAGAATGGATGCATCAGAAAGAGGCCATCTTTTGGATAAGTTAGCGGACCTGGTCGAAAGGGACAGGGCAATTCTTGCTGTAAGTGGCACATAAAAATCAATAGTCAAATCAGTTGTCAGTTTCACATTCTGAGAGCAAATTAGTTCATGAATGGGTTGATATGGATTGTATGTGAAATGGCTTCCTGGCTGAAATGGCTCTGTCCACTTACAACGTGATGCAAAACCCATAAAAGTTAACAAGAGCCTTCCAATGGGCTCAGATCAGCTTTAAATTGGACATTACACAAAAGCAGGGGCGTGCACACGTGTGTGCCTGCCATGCACGCCTCCAACTCTTCTAGAATAAGAAGTGGCAGGTTGGAATGATTTGTGCAGACGGGAAGGGAAGGGCAGGTGAGGGACACTCAGCTGGTGACACGACTTCTGGGTGCGGCACCGATTCGCTCTCAGATGAAGCCATCGCAACGGTGGCATTGTTAATGTTGTTTTCCGCATGTCAAGTGCTTTGAACTAAGCCTGTGAACATCTTAATTCCAGCTTTGTCAACACTTAAATCATCTTACCGCCGGCGGATACTGTAAAATCGCCATGGGGAGAAGGAAGTGCACAGCAAATCAAGTTTACTCTGCCTGTCATTTAATTTTTATTTCTAGAGCCAAGTTCTTTACTGAGTTGCACTGCAGGCAGTGACATTAATTGCTCTTGGGGATATAAGTCAGTGCAGAATTAGGCCTCCATTCTTTTCTATAGAAACTTATTTGATGGTTGGTGTGTTACACGCGGGCGTCCTTTGCCCATTCTTAATGATTTCTATTAGACAGCTATTGAGAATGAGTTAAGCTACTCAACATCTTAGGATATTTTATTGGATTTTTTTTGCTAAATGATCTTAGGAACGCCTAAGAGGATAGCTTATAAGATACTTTTAAAAATAGGAATATTAACTAAAAAATAAAGACATTAGCTTGTTAATTTATGAGCTTCCCTAGAGGAAAGTTTGTTTATTTGATGGCAATAAATAAACTGGCTGTACAGTATAGATATCTCAGACCTCAGCAGGAGTCTTGGCAACCATATAGAGAAATTTTTATATTCACATCAATTATATAAAGAGGGATATGTCCATTCTTCTCTTTATGGATTCAGATCATTAATACGGGGTTACAAGGAGCCCCTTCTCAGCTGTTATCATTAACATAACAGAACCCAGTTTGACAGGCATTTTTATCTTGGCTCCTGATTAAAGCAATTCAGCATTTATAGATCTGGACCAAACACAGTGGCTATTAGGTTCAAAGTACACAAAGGCACATGTACAGTCATGTGGATACACACATAAACCCACAAGACAGACAGAGAGACAAACACACATAAACACACACATATGTTCTTAAAATCACAGCCATTCCAGAATACTCCAGAAGAAACCAGTTTGGTTGTTTTAAGGAAGATACTTTTTGTTCACATTTGCAAAAAGAAGTAATAAAGGGGATCAGATAATAGTTCTGAACCTTCTGGGTTAAAACTACACCAAGGTGCAACTAATTGGTCTTCATTAAAATCTCTGTCATGATTCAAGAGCTTCATGATTCAGATGGTGAATACTTAAGTACGATAGTCCAAAAATGTTACTATACTTACATCTCTGTAACTTTTTCTTGTCCTGCAGACTATGGAATCACTGAACAGTGGCAAACCGTTCTTGCAAGCTTTCTATGTAGATCTCCAGGGAGTCATAAAAACCCTGAGGTATTATGCTGGTTGGGCAGACAAAATCCATGGAATGACCATTCCTGTAGGTAAGGGGAATTAAAGCACAGCTATGCACCTAAACCTTCTCACGGCCAGACTAAGGCTTAGTTGCTTACAGCTTTGTGGAAGGCAGAGGAGAAGCCTGGGTTGCTCTCACAGTGTGTAGTGTGTTGCTGAAGCAGATGTTTGAAATTCAGGAAGGGCAGGACTGGGGGCCCTGCTCTTGTTCTGCCCCACATGCACATGTGAGGAGGGCTTAGTTTCTTTTCATGTATCCATCTGAGAAGGAGATAGCTCAATACCTACACTTAAATATTGATATATGTATAAAAATGCACAAGATATAAGCCTGAAAAATATCTTGGAACTCATGAAAATAGCGTTGGATGCCTGTTTAAGAAACTGTATCATTATGTATAGATCTTGTTTGTATATGTCTTCTTTTTGCTTATGCAAATAATTTTACTTGGGACTAACACTGGATCTAAATTTTTACTTTAAGAGTGTTCTTAATGTTATTATAGAGAACTACTTACATATGAGATATATTTTGTTATAGATGCTTCTTCAAATTATTCAGTGGGATGAGTTTTATATTGTGTATATGAGATAAACCTCATGCATGCTAGGAAATTATTATGTTCTTATTCTTTTGCCAAAGAGATACGAAAAAATCCTTACCATTATTTTTATTTAACAAGTCTCTTCCTCCTGCCCCTCCCTCCCAGCTGTTTAACAAATATAGGGTGCATTTTCTGATGCAAACATACTCATTTGCAGTCTGGACTACATGTACCAAGTGCTATAATTACACAACAAGGCAAAATAGCAGAAAATGACTTTATGTTGGTGCAGTCATTAAGATAAATGTACTCATCTTTCACCCACGTAAAATAAATCTCTGGAAAAACATTAAGGAAAACGAACATTCATTACGTGGATTCTTTTTGGCTTCATGGTGCACATGTTCACTGCACATGCATGTTTATTCGACTTTACCCAGTAAGGCCAGGAGGGCACACTCAGGGGTAAATGCCCTTTGCTGTAGCCCAGCTATTCCCCTGGCGTTTCACTGTGTGGCTCAGTATCTGCACTGCACTCACTCGCCTCTCTACAGCTAAGCACGAACCTACCCAAGTGAGGCAAGCAGATAAATTGAAAATGTGCTTCCAAAGTTTTCAGAAGGGAAACATCATGTAACTCTTATTGCAGTGTTACTCATCTTGGTGTTTCACCTCATTAAAATTGCAGTGTGCACTGACTGGTGTTTATCTTCACTATCTTATTTTCACCAAAGAAATGACAATATTTCAGGTGTAGACATTCCTGCAAGGACTCAAAATTTTCCACAGTCATTTAAGCTGAGATTGATAAATCCCAGTTTTGCTGCTTGTACTTCACATTTAATCATACGAAAGTGCAGACCACACTATAAATTCACATATTCAGCAAATTTCCTGTTCCCTAATCTCTTTCTCTTTGGTCAGTGAATGCCTCCTTCTCACTCTTCAGCCCCACAGGTACACAGAAATTAGGTCACCCACCAAAAGGCATTGCCAGATTAAGGAGAATAAATATTCTCTGCTTATTCTTGGTTTCAAGTACCTTATGGGATAAAACCTGATTTTTTTTTCAGTGAGGTGGGCTATGCTGGGTGAAAGGAAGGCACATTTTCAGCATGCCTTCCTCAACGCAAACTTTGTGCTAACACAGTTTTCAGTAGTGTAGAATTGTAAGTCCATTCACAGATCTTCAGGGTATCAACTAGTTCTTCATTTACCACTTCTCTTTATTCCTCTACTTTTACAACATAAGTTTGTCATTCTCATGAAGCTATTTTAGGGCAAAGCCAGTGTTAAACAATGGTGCTCTTTACGTTCACTTACCATCAGCTCGCCAAAGGGAAACAAACAACACAACAAAACCAAAAAAACCCCACTATTAAATCCTCTCTTTCTATTCAGTGTGCTAATAAATCTTAAGCCTCCCAATCTTTTGTTGTTGTTGTTTTTGTTGAAGTTTTCTTTTCCTGTAAAATAAAAATAGGCAATTGATAGACAAGTAGAAGAAGAACAGTGTTTTACGGTCACATTCCTTTTGGTCCCAGAGCTACAAAACCTTCAGACTGCCCTTTGCTTGCTCCCATGTGTAAAGCCTTGATGATTTAAATTAAAACAGAATGAGGCTAGACCAGAAACTGTTAAACTAATAAACTGAATGCAAGCAGCAATGTATCTTTAAAGCAATATATGGTATGATATAGTTTAAAGAACCAGCTCAGCTCTTCTCACCCACTTCTTTGCTGTGTCCTGCTCTGTGAGGCATGGGACTGTATTATGGTTGTTATGCAAATAAAATATCCAGGATGGAGACTCCTGATGGAAATCTGAGCAAACACATCTGTGGAAGATATTGCTGTCCCAAAGTGAGATCCCTGGATAAATGGGACTTGCTTTCTGATTAAAAAATGAAAGTCTTTGGGCCAGGTGCTAAGCAGCTGCAAATTGATCTTGCTCTATTAATATCAGTGAGGACTGAAGAATGTCAGTTTACTTCAGCTGAGCATATTAAAAAAAACCCTTTAAGACAAAATTTTAGATTGGATGTGGGATCAGTGTCAGATCCCTCTCAGGCAATGTTCTTCTGGCGGCCAGCTAGTAAAGGATAAGTGTAACAATCATCAGTCACAGCATCTTAGAATAAGTGTCATTAGCATGACTTAAAACTCTCAAACATTTTAAAAGTCTCCTGTATAATTTCTAAGCACTAGGGAGCTTTCTATGCTCGCTGTTTAGAATAACGGAATTAAGCTCACTTAATTCTTAAGCTATTTTGCCATGGTAACAGCTTGTTCTACATTATGGTCAAGGTGGCTCTTAGATCCATCTTTGGCCTGTCCAGAGACATCCAAGGCTTCTAAAAACTTCAAGTCACATATGATCCCAAAGATATTGTTAGAAAGCAACATCAAAAATCCCATCTTGACAGAAAGTCTGTGGATGATGAACTTTGGAAGTAGGTGTCAAAAAGGGCAGCTGTCTAGAGTCTAGTGGGAGACAGCAGGGAGAGCAGCTCTGCATGGGAGGCACCGCTCTGCGGAAAGAACGTTCTGCCTACACTGGGCAGAATTAACCACCATTTGTCTGCCTTGGCAAGAGGTTCAGGTTATCTATAACTCTGTGTGATGAAGCACGCAGACATGTGGCAATGATTATGCAGTGACAATCTAAAGTCAGACAGTGCTAATGTAACTGTGTTACTGTTATGTTGCCACCATCCTTCTGGCTGAGAACCCACCTCTCACAGTACTACCGAGTACAAGCTGGTATTTTTAGCTGACTCCTCTGTGTTCCTCTTGAGCACTTAGACAGTTTTGCTTGTATGTACTTCTCTGTCTTTTGACTTCTACTTTGCTTCTGCCTGATCTGATGAATCTGCCTGATCTGATGAATCTTCCTATGGTCTGTGAAGCATCTGTGAAAGATAGACTGGAAAACCAAACTGATCACCTCAGTCTGTGACACAAATATTCTCATCTACACTGGGGAGTTGTTAAACATCTGGAGTTCAAAACGTTACAACAACATTTTGTCAATGCAGTGCAAATAAACTGATAAACTATTTTCTTCTGCCTTTTCCTAATGTGAATCTTTTTTCTCTCTTTCCCTTCCTCCTTTATTTTCTCTGTTCTGTCCCTTGTCTTGGTTGCAGACTATTGTTGCCTTTGTCATCATTATTCTGTATCTGGCCCCCAGCTGACATATTATCTACTCTAGCTCAGGTTTATGCTGAGCAAATCCTGTAAAGTAGATGGATAGAAATAAGCAGACCTGAAAATAAGTTATTTCTAATCAACTTCAAGTTGAAGTATTTTCTTTAAGCCAAGAAACTTTAAGGATTAACCTGTTTATTGTTACCAGATACATCTTAGAGGACATTGCAGCAGGTTCCCAAAACACACTCTCCACTGTGAAGTTAGGCCCTTCCCCAATATTGCACAAGGGTGGCTGCAGCTCTGGACTGAACAGGGGAGAGGCCGGGGCTGCCACTTCCCAGCCCAGCCTGGGAGGGAAAGCACATACCCTGTGTCAGACAGAACAATGGGAGCAAAAGCCCTGTAATCTCTCCTCCTCCTCTTACTCCCTTCCGCTGTCTGACCTCTTCTTATCCTGGTAAATCATCTCCTGCCATTAAGCCTAGGTAACCTTCTCATCATTCTCACATACTTAGCTGAAATTATTTTCCCAAGTTCAGAGATTTGAGTTTTTCTAGATGACCAAGCACTACAGGCCAAGGGGCACATTCAGCTCATGCCTTTAGCATAGCCCTTCCCTCAGCTGTAGCCTCACTGAAAACCATCTGACCTAAATTCAGAGATAGTTTGAGTCTGGGCTAGTTTATACAGCTACGAGACTCAATTGAGGTACGAAAGTGCAGTAAAACTACTTCGCACAGATGCAGGCCAAGCACACTAACAAAGCTACTGGTTACCTTAACTGATCCTTTAACTGGTCCCCACACAGCAGGTCCCTTTCTGGCTCTTTGTTAACTGGGAAGAAACCTGCCTGTGTAACCTCAGCATGTGCACTCAGACCACAGGAAGTAAATAATGCTCGGTGACACGAGTCACGAGTTCCCTCCTCATTCCACATCTACAGGTTGTGATGCATCATTCCATCACTTCACACTGCCTGTGTCCTCAGTGGCAGATGGGTCAGCTGAATGTTACCCTATTACCCCACAGCAGGTTGTAGATACACCTTTATATTGCTGTGCTCCACTCCTGCCTTTCAGGAAATTGCCTTTGTAACGTTTTCTTCACTTCTCTCACCCTTAAATCAGCTAAGGCCAGTATGTGGTTTCCATGCTACTGCAATTTTTTGTGCAGTACAGCACTTTCCCAAGGAACAAGGCAGGTTACTTTCTGATGGGAAGTCTGCTTCCTTTGTTCTACAGAAAGAACAATTAGGTTGCTCCTGAACCTAGGTTTCCCATGCGGGCTCACAAAAAAACACTTCCATGACTTCTTTATTTCTTTTACTGCCATCAAAGGCTGATCCTTAGAGGTTTTTTCCTCCCTCTATTTTAATTTTTTTTTTGTTCTGCCAAGTCAAACTGCACTTGAGAGTAACCATGCTCATCTGTTTCAGATGGAGATTATTTTACGTTTACAAGACATGAACCCATCGGAGTGTGTGGACAGATCATCCCTGTGAGTATCTCTACTAGTGCTTTCTATTTATTTTCATTTGAACCAGCTCTCTTTAAAGACACATAAAACATGGTCTTCAGCTATGTGTGTTTTCCATTACGAAAAAAGCTGAGCTCATATTGTTGACATATCTTTAACAGCCTCCCTGCAAATGCTTATTTGAACATGCTAATAGGGTTTAGGCTCTGTTATTAGGAGTTAAGTTCTCAAGTCATAGAATTCACATGATTAAAACAAGCAAAGCAAAACACAGTGTTAATATGCTGTCAGTGGTTATGGATGTTCACACAACTTATGGAAAATTGATGCTTTGCTGTGGTAGTCTCTTTATTTATTTAGTTTTTACTGTGATTTAACAGGCTCCTCAGTTCCTGGGAGAATGTGATGTATTTTAATTCCATTCTTTCCTGCTATTTCTTTTACAAGGCTGGAGAAGAAAAGGAAACTCAGGAGACATATCATTACAATTAACATTGTGTAGCTAATAGAAGACACAAAATGTTTGTTTTACTTGTGAGAGAGAAATACATCATTTCAGCAAATCCAATACTCCCCCTACACCCCAACAGACACCCTCATAATAAAATCTTGCTGAACACTGCATGGGAATTGCACTGAGAGGGTAACTTTTTCAGAAAAGCCAGTTAACCAGCTTTGACAGAAATTTCAGTGAGAGGCTTACATATAGCTATTAAAATATTGCATGGAAGCTTTTTTGTTTGACAAAACACTGAGGGACTAATCAGGTCATTCTCTGAAATTTTTGTTGATGTTGATTTTTTATTTTGTTCGTGTTACCACAAAGCCACTAAACAGAAACACGGAGCAATTCCATTACAAGAGGAGCAGCCAGAAAAGATTACTTCAACAATGTTAAGCCCTTATTCCCTATTTAGATTTGTTGTTATTCCATGTCTTTGTTAAGGGGTGGCTTTTGTGTTTGGCACTCAGCAGAATCCCAGAGAAACATGCAATGACTCAGAGAATCTGTGGCTACAGCCGTCCTGCAAACACCTACACGCTCTCCTAAGTTGGTCCTTATGAATGAAAGATTCCGCAGCTCTGTCTCCATTTCTCAGCCAGGCACATGGATAAGCATTTACTAAATGACACCCCAACACATAACCCCAAAGTTGCTGGACATCTCTTATGCTTGTTTCATCGAGCTCAACTGACAGATCTGCTGAAGCAACTTGGCCACAGGCTGAGGATCATGCCAAAAGCAGGATTTATTTAGCTTAGATGTGTTAAACTTTGTTCAGGGTACCCAGCCATCTAACATATATGTTCATTCTTCCCTTACTTTTGTCCTCCAAAGCCTGAAGATGGCTGTCATACCCATCTATTCTAACACTACTGCTGATCTGTTCTGTATTTCCTCCATGCTACCAGTCCCAGAGGGCAGCCCAGGCCGCTGCATGCGCTTGGCCATTTCATGAGCAAATACGTTACTCAAAAATAAAATTAAACAGCAAGTCTAACACTGAACTCCTCATCCTCTTTCACATCCCAGCTGCCATCAAAACATGTGCTCTTTGGCAGTGCTGTAGCATAAACAGGGCTATATAGTGCCCTATAAAACTGCTGTGAGCTCTCCTTGCAATGCCATTAGAAGTGCAGGCTGTTAGCACACTGCTGGCCCTACAGCTCCCCTCCCAGGTTTATGTACTGGAGATGGAATTAAAACATCACTTTGTCTCCAGAGTTTATAAACAACAGAGGGAGTAAAAAATTGGGTGTTCGGTGAAGGAAAGACAGTTGTGTATTTTTTCAAGCTAGCCAGGGGCTAAAGAGATGTCTGTGAGAGTGGCAGCTGATATGCATCAGGCAGCAACACGTTCTGGCCAGTGGCTGACTCTGTGACTGATATTTTCTATTCTCCTTCTAAAAGAGACTGTTATATGTATTTGTAAGAATGACTGTGCAAACACAGTTATTTTATTGCTCTGACATTTTCACTAAAATCAGCAAAGGCTATCCACTTTAACTGCTAGGATCAGGCCTTGGTGGAAAAGGCTCATTACTTTTATCTTTATCCACAGCATGTTTGTGCATCAAACTAATATTATTCGCTACAGCATATGCTGCAGTAAAATGAAGTTGTAATGAATGACAACACAAAATTTTATATCAGCAAAAAATTTCTCAACTTGTTTTTTACTGTTCTTTTAACATGTTCCATATAAATTTCTCAGTAAGAAGTCTTCTAGAAAATGAAATGCTTTGATTGATGATTGACATTTATGGACCTTTTATTGTAATTCCATCAATTAAGGATTATATAATTTTGAGTATAAATTTTGTATCTTAACATGTATTCAGGGATATGAAATTAACATCTAAAAATGCTTCAACGTGAACAAACTGTTCCTTCTAAATGTGTCAGAAGCAAGAACTATTTTCATGGGGGAATTTAAAGTGCCAATAGCAAAACAGTAAATTAAATAAAAAGTTTTGGCTTAAAAAATCAACAGATAACAGAATATTTTTTAATGGAGATTGCAGGTGGAGGTTGTATTTCTTTGAACAGGAGAGAAAGAGCTAAAAAGTCACTGGTGTTGCTTTCTTAATGGCAGTCATTTTAAAAAAATCCTTGCTTTGCACTGGGAAAGATTTATGTTGAGGATCAGCCTGAGAAATAAGTGAGGTATCAGCTTGACATCTTGAAAACAAAACACCACGGCAATATTTTTCTATCATCGACCTTTTTTTTCCTACAGTGGAACTTCCCCCTGCTGATGTTTGCATGGAAGATTGCTCCAGCTCTGTGCTGCGGCAATACAGTAGTTATTAAACCAGCAGAACAAACACCACTCAGTGCTCTCTATATGGGTGCCCTCATCAAGGAGGTAAGAATAAATTGAGGGGAGTGATGTCTGTCTCTCTTTGTAGGGAAGGAACTACCAGCACATGCCTGGTTTAACATGCTCTATTGGTTTTCATAAGTTATGCTTACCTTCATTCATTCCTATTTTGACAGGCTGGCTTTCCACCAGGAGTTGTCAATATTTTGCCAGGATTTGGTCCAATTGTTGGTGCAGCCATAGCCTCTCATGTTGGCATTGATAAAATTGCTTTCACTGGATCCACTGAGGTAAGAGGATTCACACATTACTGTAAAATGTGAGTAAATGCTTCAGTCCTTGTGCTGTATTTCTTACTGTCACTGAGTAAAAGAGCTCCATCTAAGTAACAGTGGTCTGTCCTTCCCAGCTAAACTTATGTACCACAAGACTTCCCAAGCACAAATGGCTCCTTTCCTCCAGCCCCTGCTGTGCTCGGCACCTCAGCACAGGAGATATGCCTGGAAAAATATTGCTGTGATTTCCTGTGGGCTTATGAGGATGTGAATCACATGCAAGTAGGCAGAACATCCCGTGTATATCATAGCACACATAAGTGCTGCTTTAACATCTATAATTTGTGTATCCTGCTGTACTTGGGGAAAAGGGAGAGGAAGGGAGCAAACTGTGCAAATATACTTCAATTTTGATATTGCATTCAAGTATATTGAGGATGAGGAGGAAGCCTAAAGAGGAAAGAATGCAGGGAGAAAAGGAGATTGTCCAAGGTGTCTGTTCCCAAAATGAGGGAAAGAAGCTGGCCAGAGGATGAAGGGAGTCAGTGGTCTCCTGGGTGCCAAAATGTCTTGCTATGAGACTATGCTGCAGATGTTAGAGAGGAGGCTCACTCTGAAGATGAAGGCTGCAATCTACAGCAAGACTAACCCCCAAAACTCTCATCACGTCTTGCTCTCAAATATGTGCCAAGCTGGCTGTTATCAGGGTTGGGGTGGGGATGACAGAGGTACTCCAGACTGAAGTCACAGGAGAAGGGGCCTTATCTCATCGTCTGAAGGCAGACAGAAAGGAATCTCTGTGGGAGTTTCAGGGCTGGTTATATTTAGAGAGTGCTAAACC
>WEIT01003447.1:76268-92127 GCA_013389985.1 Dryoscopus gambensis | reverse complement strand
TACGGCAGAAGCTTAAGCCGCAGAAGAACAGGAAGGACTGACTTGTTCCAGTCCGTGGACAGCCCAGTGTTAATGTGACCCAGCCCTGTGTTGTCTTTGTTGCATCTTGGGACCAGGTTACCTCTTTGACCCAATCCACAAAAAAACTTTCCCTGTAAATCATGTATCCTGTATAATCCTTAGGCATTGCGGAGAAGACAGGGGCTTTCTTTGCCTCTTTCCACCTCTGTACTTCTGTTGCCATGGCTGTTTAACAACAACAGTTGTGAGTTGCTGTTTTACATCCCAGCTCTTGAATTTTGGATATGGTTGGCTGCATCCAGGAGCGCAGTGTGGAAGAGGGGGAAAGCAGACTGGCATAAGAGGCAAAAAAGTTCTGTGGCTCAGCCCACTGTGTGTGAAAGGGAGGTCTAATACCCCTAAAGGGAATGACTCTTTTGAACTCTCTCTGGGGTAAGAGCAGCAACATGCTAGCCATCAGATAAGAGATAGAGCAGCCAGATATCTGCTCCTGCACCAGTGTCAGCTTCCCAGCAGTCACGTGAAATCTCCTACTGGAATTTTTGCACATTTGCCCAGAAGAAACTGAAGATGATGTGCACAAGCTCTGTTGATTATCACCATTAAAAGAGCCATGGCAGCAAGCAAAACCTGCCAATAGGCAGTTAATATTCAGTCTCCCCAGTTTGGAAGACCGAGGGACAATGAGGATAATGGCTTGGGGGAAGCTCCTTTGAAGAGTAACTCTTTATGTATGACACATCATACAGTTCATTTCTTCACATACAACCACTTTGACTTTAACTTCATTGTCATGTGCATAGTTACATACCTATGTCCTACCCATGCCTAATTTCTAAGACCAAAACAGCTCTGGGACATAATTACACACACATCACAGAGTAATAGGCAATCATATCCCTCCTGGGGTGGAAAAAGTGAATTGCTACACAGTCTTCTCTCATTTATTTGCTCTATGCATATTGCAAAAATCCTACCAATTACGTCTCTTGGGGCAGATGCTTTTCTTTGACTTGTATTGATGTGTTGCTGAAAGCCCAGTGTTGTTAACAATATGGCAGGGACAAGATTCGTGAGAGTCAGGTGTGCCCACTGTCTCCCTGCATTTCATGCCATCCCGGGTCTGGAGAGGAGTAGGCTGTACCAAGCAGAAAGGCCCGATCTCAAAGAAATGATAAGTGACAAAAGCCCGAGAATGAACATTCAGGAAAGTGATTCATTCTTAAGTGTATAAATGCTCTAGGATTTATTCCTGAGTTTATATAACTATTTCTACACCATCTGTTAAGTGGTTTGTAACTGGCCAATGAATTCAACAGAATTCTTAAGTTAACTGCCTGCATGACTCTGGAATATGGGCACCTTTGAAGTCCAAGAGAGAAGTGGACAAAGGTTTTACAGAATGTTACATTTATTGTGCCATGGCCTTCCTAACCTGCCGAGTAAAATACAAAGTTTCAATCAAGTTAATGGAGAAATGGTATTGTTAAAAGCCTGCTTGCTTGTTTATTTCATTGCTGAACTTCATTCCCACTTCTCTTTTAATTTGTTGATGTGATCTGTTTTTGGTGGAGGCTGCACCGTACGTGCTCTTCTGACTGTAGGCACCTCATAGGCACTCCAGCGAGCACATAGCAGTCATCCAAATGGGATGTTTAAGACTGAGAGCAGAGTGCTGTGGGGCACAGGACAAAGCTTTTCCCCCAGGCTGATGAAAGGCCCACCCGTGGCTTCTGCTGGAACGCTGTAACTCTTCTGGAAAGGAGAGCAGCGAAGATCAAAGGCAAAATAGTGCCAAAGAACAAAATTTAACAAAGATTCCTCACCCTGCCTAATTATCACATCACACTTTGAGTCAACATGCAAGGCTGCTGGTGCCAGCTGTGAAAAAGGCAATTAATAACTTTAAACCAAGCGTAGCTTCAGACTCAAGAGGAGAAGCTGTGAAAAGCTATGTACAAGTGACAGACCCACTGTTTTCATCCTTTGATGAGATGCTGGTGAAGCATGTACGGTGTAAAATGCCTTTGAGAGACTTTGAAAAACATGATAAAGTCTAGATGGATTTTAGAATGTCTCTGTTGTTCCTAAAAAGGTTGGGATGGCATTTCAAGAGGGCAAGGCAAGTACTGCTCATCACCCAGGCTGGCATGCTGCACTGCAAGTGCTCGGGGTGGGGGAGAAGCAAGCAGTTTGTGTTCTGCTGTCCTTAGGTAACCTTCCCAAAGAGAATGTGTTGCTTTACTAACACTCCAAAAAGAATTTAAGTTGTTTGCAACTAGTCTGATGCTGGTGTTCATCTGGGTTCAAAATTTCACCTCTGAGCCTGTGCTGAGGTTGGCACAAGAGGGCACTTTCTTGGCACTGGATGGCCCTGACTTGGAGAGGAAGACTATGGCTGGGGGAAGGCTGGGAGTCAGGGGTCTTCACCTTGGTGCCTGTCCTTGAAACAAGATCTCTATTTCATCTTTTAGCATGTGAATAACCTGTTCCAGATACATTGTCGTACCTTCTTGCACCACACACCGAGCATTTGCTATCAGTGACAGGCTTGGCAGACAGAATGGTGTTCCCCAATACCTGATGCATGGTTTGTGGAAAGCAGAATTTCATGATCAATTTAACTACATATTAAAGACCAAAAAAAAAAAAAAGCCTAAGCATGTTTTATATATACATCTAGGAAGAAATCTATGGTATTTCTGAAGTTGTTTCGAAGCCACCTTGTTTCAATTTGAGATTTTGCTATAAAATAAACCTTCTTAAAAGCTGCATGTCATTATGTTTTGACTTAAAATTAAAGGAACATCGTAACTCCTTTTATTCTGCTAATATTCCAAAAATAAACATTTTTACTTATAAAGCTTTTAGGAAAATTCATTCCTGTTTACAGTCCCAGCACATGCACCATGCTGGTTCCAACTCTGTCAGCCAAGCAGCTGTCCTGCCATTAACGCTCCTTAGCAGCTGTGTTCTTTCTACTACCTGGGGACCTGTTAAAAAGCGTTTACAGAGTTTTGTGCAGACAGGTGTCCCTGAAAAAGCCATGCTGCCTGCAAAAGAATGCAATAAGAGCGACCTCTCTCCCAGCACCCTCGGATATTTCAGATATTTTATTTCAGTAATAAAAGAGAAAAGCAAATTACGAAGGTCCTCCACCCACCTACCACTTAGATAATTAAAACAAGGAAGTTGTGTAAGTTGTACCCTTGCAAAAGTGTCCCCTGGCATGTCTTCCTCACTTTATTTCTACAGCACTTTCAAAAATGAACTGGAAAGGTTCTAATGAATAAACCAATGCAGCAGTGATACTGTACGTCCCTGGCAGCTGCCTTTTTGTGCAGGCTAGTGCAACTGAAGTGTCTGCTTTCGCACTTAGGTTCTTTGGAGACAGACACCACAGAATATTTGCTCTCAGTTTTGGAGACATAAACTGTCCTTTTTCTGGAAAAAGGTATACATTCAATTTCTGTTGTATCTAAACACAAAAATATTTTGACTTATGTTAAAATCAATTCAGTTGCAGAACTGGATGTGACTGTGGTCTTGAGAAAAATAACTCAGGTCGTACCTCAGCAGTAACTGTGAACTAAATATCAGCATTCATGAATGTATTAGTCAGGCCAGTTCACCAAATTTTCAAATGTGCAGGATTTCCAGAAACAGCATACAGAAATGCCAACATTTTCATTTATCAAAGATCAAAGTTAGATACCTCAACAAAAGTCAGTTGCAGGCAATGCAGAAATGAGCGTGTTTGCTCACAGTCAGCATGGCTTGCTGCTGAGCTATCGGCAAATTCTCCCTTTGATACTGGGAAATGAAGCTGTGGGTTTTTTTGTTTGTTCCTTAGTATTACTGTAAATCTTTAAGAGCCCACTGACGTCTGCAAGGGTTCCTTGAGAGTGTGATGGACATAACTAAATCCATGTTGTAACACCTCTGCTAATGCTCAAGTGCATTGTGCGTTATGACTTGTATACTTTGTGGTTGCAGGGTGTCATTGTGAGTGGTCTGGCAGAGGCTGCCAGGTACAAGCAAACTGGCAGAAAGCCTTCCAGTCAGGTTTGGCTACCTGTAGCTGAGCTAATAATGTTTTTCATTGTCTGAGATAAGAAACAGTCTCTGAGGAAAGGTTTTGTCCCTACATGGTCCAAGTGCCTCGTGGAAGTCCTTAGCCTCTACAGGGGTCTCTCATGAACCTGAGGGTGATCCATTGTGCCTGACAAGCAGGAGGACAGATGTGCACACGTTGCCAGAGCCTTTCTGTAGAGATGGATGTAGGACATACTGGTGACGTGTGCACAAAGCAGGCACCTGCGTGAGCTCCAAGCCTGCTGATTTAGCAGCCTCAGACCCCAGATGCAGCACTGCACTCAGACTCCTCAGCCATGTGGAGGAAAACAGGGACCTTTGATCCAGGCCTCTGTCCTGGACCCGAGAGAGGTAAAATCTAGACAAACATAGATGACATTACTGGAAACAGTCGCTGCTTTCTGTCTGTTACATAAGGGATCAGTAGAAACTTGGTGTTGCCTGGCTAGTCTGCCTCTTATTTTCAACTTCTAGTATTTGAAAAAAATCACAAGTAACTGTATATCTAATTGTCTAGCCCTCTCTACTGGAAGAAAAGAAACCAGTGGAGAAGGACAACTTTGGCAGTCATCCAGGAATGGGAACTCTCTTCTTATCTGCGTAAGACACAGACCATGAATATCTTGGTTGAAAGCAGCCTCTGGATTTCAGACCTCTGCTCTGACTTTACCACCACCAAAATCCTAAGATTTATGTTATGGTTTAAGAAGGTAGTGGTGTACTTCTGCTGGTGCTGTATCATCTCCTCACTTCTAGTTTTCTGCCTGACAGATCCTCTGAGGAGCTCCTCTCTTCTTGTCAGGCCTGTCCTGTTTCCATCAGCTTTACAATTTTTCTGGTTGGCTACAGTTAGATCCTCCATTTATGTGTCTCTGGAGGTGGCACATGGCAATGCCAGTCCTCTCTTTGCAGATGGTGTGTACAGCAAATGGAACACAGAGATTCAGGGAGAAAGGCAAAAATCATCACTTCACTTGCTTACTGAGTCATCAGCAACTGGGAAAGGACTCACGCTGATATAGCATGAAGCCCCTTGGACTAATTTTTTCTTCTTAACTTTACTTTCAGGGTTAAAAATTTTCAATTAAAGAAAAATAAACAAAAGTGGCCAGCATTGCTCTCACAGACATGACCAAAGGGGTTAAACCAGTAAAGGAAACAGGGTTGAGAGATTATCTTAAACTTCTTTCCTATTAAAACAATTCATTTCATATATTGCCACAATGCAACAACTTTATCTGAACTTCCTTTCAACCTCTATAAACATGTCCTTAAAATGAATGCTATGAATTGATAGTTGAAAAATACAGTCTCTGTGTGACATTGGGCAACACTTTTTTGAATAGTAGTAGTAGTAGTAGAACTTGCTTCAAAATGAAGCATTGCATTATCAGATCAAAGAGAATTTAGTTGGAAAATATGCCTAGTGTGTAAACCAGCTGTAAGCGTAATGTAATTTTTCTGTCTTTTAGTGAGCTTTATTGCATAAAACTGTGGTTTGGACCTAACTCTGGGGCAAAGAATCCACTGAAATAGTTTGGAAAAGTCTATTCAATAAGATAGGTAAGAAAAACTATATTTTTTTATCTATAGTATACTGAAGTGAATTGTAAAATCTTCTGATAGGAAATATCTCTTTTTGAAACTCAGTCTCATTCTTTGGGAGGCGTAATGTTTTTTCAGGGAGTGATGAGAAAACAATGAATTGAGAGACAAAGTGCGTGTTTCAGGCACCCACTCAGTGGAGTGACAAGAATTGGTGCTGTCATTCAGCAAGGACAGCATTCTTTTGTTACTGCTGGGATTATCTGCAGGAGGGCTCTGTGGGAGACTATGAAAGAACTTACAGAAGAGGAAGTTTCATATATGCATGACCTCAAAATGAATGAAGAAAAATAAGATTGTGTATCTAGCCATTAGATTGCATTAACATTTAAAGCTCTTAAATTTGGATTCTCATTTGACTCCTGCTACTATAACGTGAGCATGGGTATACCTGCTGCATTAGCTGGAGAAAAATATTCTGGGGAAACCATAGATACAACAGAAAATTTAAGACTTGAGATCAAGGGAAGCAGTATCAGGCTGCAGACCTTTCCCATGGCTTTTGCTCTCCATCTCTCAGCTTACTGCCCCTGTGTGGCTTCCCTCCCTTTCAAAGCTGTTTCATCACAATCCAGGCAGATTTGGCTGCATGGGGATAAGAATGGGGTTTATAGATTAAAATTGTTGCCTCATGGTCTATAGTCCAGTTTCTTGTACCATAAATAGGTATCAGCAAATCAGTGTGGGTGAGAAAGCACTTCAGTGTGTTTTGGGTTGGGAACAAGGGGCAGACCTAGGGAAGACTTCTCCCCTGCCACCGAGGCATTTGCAGAAGGGCTGTGCTTCCACACAGTCACTCGTATTCCCAAACAGTGAGGGATTTTGGGTGCCCTCCTTGACGTGCCATTAGACAACAAGTTGCCAGGAAGTAGAGTAAGAGTCTTTGCTTTCAAGAGACCTTCACAAGGAGGCCTCACACCAAAGGCTCAGAGGGGCGAGGAACACCCCTCAGCATGTGACAGCCATCCACATACAGGGATTGTCGGGTGCACACAGGAGGATCAGCAAGCTTGGCCAAACCCTGTGCCAACAGCAAGCTCATCTTATTTTCAAATGAGGGCTGGGTCCCAGGGGGGACATGACGCCTCCCGCCGCACTCCCCCTTCTCTACCTGTGTGTTCTTTTCTGTCCTCGGGGGATTTTATTTCTTCCTTCCCCTGGCAATGGCTCCATGGCAGTTTTACCCTGCCAACAGCAGCAGGCAGCAAATGCTTTGTACACTTTGAAACAATTTCTTCTGCAGGCCACACTGTGGAATGAATATGAGCAACTGAGTTGCTGTCAGTGCAGAGGAGCTGAGTTCCTGCATGCTGCAGGGGCATGGATCTGCCTAAATCCCATTGACCCCATTGACCATTGATGGTTAAATGTCTGGTTAGGGTTTGGGGGAACGCTGTGAAAGGCGCACAAGAGAATGGAGACCTAAAGAGTGGGGATTTGGTGGTAAGTTCTGAACTCCTGTGTTTTTGTAGTTAAAAAAAAAACACCTTAAATGCCAAGGTGAAGGTTGTTGGGGTTCTTTCTGTTTTGCATTTTTTGGGTTTGGGTTTTTCCTTTTTTTCTCTCAATTATACTTATTTTGAACACGTGCTGATTTAGGAAACACAACTTGTGCCTCAGGAAAGCCGGGTATCCAGAGAAGTAATTAGATCCCCAGAGTCAGTTTGGACAGTTCAGATGGTTGTTTTGGATGTCACCCCTCACTCAAAGGACAGTTTAGTTGGTGACAGCAGTCTGGACCAACTGCAAGACACAAATTTTTCTATGCAGGGAAGTTTGCATTTGGACCTGAACAAACATAAAGGATGGAAACTAAAAAACAAGTTGCAATAACCCATGTTTTTTGACTGTGTTATTGCACAGGACTGTGGCATGCAGTCACGGTTGGTGAGAGGCGGGGAAGAGGCTACCAGCATGATGGAAAAAATCCTACAAATTGTAGGAAAACTTACAGGATAAAGGCCTTGAATTGGAACATGAAGATTCAAATCTAAAATACTTGAATATAATCTATATAGAACAAGGTAGGGGTAACTTCATCTTCAACAGCCACCTAAATGTGTTACATACAATATTTAAGGGCTAAAAGTGCTGTCAGTATATTTGTCCCTAATTCCCTCTGGAAGGAGGCACCACAGCCTTGCCTGGCAGAAGTACTGAAAGGGTGTTGTTACTGTGCTATTACACAGCTGCCTTTTCTGTGTCCCCATCATAACTGATCTCCAAACCTGCCTGCCTGCATGCCTGCCTGCCAGGCATTCCCCCCTGGAAGATGATGGTACCTTCATGCTGGCGCTTACCTGGAGAAGCTTATTCTAATTTTCTGCTTATCTGCCAGAGCAGTGCGATCAGACACGCCATTTGAAAGGTGTATTGGGGTTTCTAAGCCTCATGAAACAAGGCAGAGGTTAACCCAGGCAACCATCAGGCTGTAGTTGAAAATTGGCCTGCCTTCAGAGGATAAAAGAGCAGTGGGAGGGTCTCTTTAGGCAAACACAGCTATCTAGTGAATTGCTAAAAAAAAATAAAAAACCTTGATCTTCAGGGTGCAGAAAGAAGGAGCTTTCTGAACTTGGAGAAGGTTGGTAAACAGGAGGTTGACAGCCAAATGTTGGTGCCCCCCCTCATCGAGGGAATGGGGACTGTGTTACATGGATGCATTCCAGTTGGAGGAGAGCTTTGCTAGGCAGAGATGCTCTCAGGTCAGATGAAGACAGCAGGATTCTTGCAAACCAGATAGGTAAGTCATCTCCTCAGAGCTGGATTTCAAATGAAACCTGGGCTGGTTCATTATTGTGGGGTGGAACCAGGAATTTCCATGGCTTTGATCAAAATCCTACAAACGTAATCGTTGTGGAGACGGCTTTCTTTGAAGTTTTGAATTTGAATTTTGAGAGTATCCAAAATGCAAGCTAGAATAGGCTGAAATTTGTTTCAATAAAAACATTTTGGGAAAAAAAATAAAGAAAAAACCCGAACTATGAACTCTCACGGAAACGAAGGTGTTCATTAAATGCTCTTTCAAAGTTGATGGAAAATGCACATCATGTTTGGAATCATCTTGGTGGAAAGATGGTAACACTCTTGAAATGAAAAAATTATAATATCTTCACTGAAGAGCAGACTGACTTTTACACATTATGTTTTCCCTCTTTTTTTTTTATTATTTTAATTTCAGCAGAAAAAATACAATACTGACTCTTGTGTACCTGATAGTGCAGTGGTGTGAGGAGCAAGGTTGTGAATTTCCTCCCTGTTTTCCAGCTTGCGAAAGTCTTGAAAAAGATAATTAAGCTCTCATTTATTCCTCGAACCTTCCTTTGGGAAAATCTTTCAACCTTCCAAACATTTTTCTTCCATAAAAATTCTTTTGAGCCAAAATTCTAACTTGATATCAATCTCTAGTGCAAATGAAACATAAAATCACTTTGTACAAACACTGGTGATCAGAGACGGCTGACCATAGCCCTACTCTGTTCCTTCTAGGGATTGCTGTAACTGCAGTTATTGAGGAGGTAGGAGAAATATTTTAATGGAACTCCAGATGTGGTTTGCATCTGTGTGTGTGTGTACGTGCAAACATTATATTTATGTGCGTGTGTGTACCTGTATATATGTAGGCACTACATAGATATATATGTGTGTATATGTAGGTGTACATATACAAAGTACATGGGTTTGTGTTTTCCAGAGTACTGGGTACTCATATCGAGACGGTGACATTTGATTGCATCCTGTGAGATGAATAGTTTACACATAGCTGAGGAACAGAGTCACTATTTAAGCTGTAAAATATTCTAGTTTGCCCCACTTTCATCTTGATAGACGTTAATGTAACTTTTTTTTGCCAAACTGAAGATAAACTGTTTGTCTTGCAGTCTCATTCCAAAATAGAGAAATTACTTAAGTGCCTCACCCCTAAAAGGAACAGTATGTGATGAAACAGAATATGCCTGAACTTATATTTAATTTTGCTGACAAATGTCTTTTGAGTGACTGACTGTGCCTCAGCTTCTTTTCCAGTCCTTTATTTTTATGAGTTTTTTGTAAATACTGATCTTTCCACAAACTGGTGACACAATGACATTTCAAGATTGGAATTCGTCAAAACACGTTTGATGAAATATATTTAACTAAAATATGCTGCTTCTTGGATGCCAAAACATTTTGCAGAGGTGCTGGTGTTGATGAATTGGGAGATTTCTGTATCCCAGGTTGAGGTCTCTTGTTATGTCTGATCTGAAAACTCGATCTCTCTAACTCAGAAATAGATGTTTCAACACAATTCCACACCCTTCCATTTCAAAAGTTTTTGTTTTCATTTCAAGACCATACAAAAAACTTGGAAAACCTGAACAGTTTTGGAATGGATTTATTCCACTATCACCCAGCCAGCTCTGCTCGACACCTTCTCTCCCATAAATGACTTGTGCCAGGTTTCCAGAGATGGGTGTAGGGCTACAGCTGTAGCTTTTTTTTTTTCCCAGAAGTCACCTGTCATCTTACTGGAGCTTGAGCTTCCACAGACTTCTTTTTTTTCCACTGAGTCAGGCTGAGGGCTGTGAGAGCAGACCACAAGCTCACACGCAGCCAAGGCTGTGACTTGGCTGGTTGGCTCTGGGTTGCTGTTCCAGCCAACCTGGCTGGTTTCAGCAGGGCGACCACTGTGGGCACCTTTTTTAAACACAAACAAACAAACCAAAAAGAGTTTACAAATGTTTGCCTTCAAATTCCTGCACAAGGGTAACTTAATTGAAACCCACACCTGGTTGAACAGGGTTAGGCTGTGCCAAAGAAAGCTTCTGTGCCTGTTTCATTTGAAACCAATGGAGGGAAGATAGTTCGTTAAGTCTGCGGTTTCCAGAAATGTCTCTGATGTGGAGTTAAACTTCTTATGTTTTGAACTCTTGTTTTGTTAAATGAGTGCAATGTTAGTTGTACAGCCTGAATTTTAATGACCTGTTTCTTAGTTTAAAAGATGGAGTCACATTTTCAACCTTTGAGACTGTGGTTGGAGATTAGGTAGATAAGTTAAAAGCCTGACCAACTCCCCTAATTAGATTTTGGTTCTTGCAGTATATGCTGAACTTTACGGGTCATGTTTGCCCACACTGAACTCTCAGTCCATTTCCCAACACACCTTGAACTTAAAGCTTGAAATGTCTTATAAGAAATTTTTTTTTTTTTTTTTTTTCCGGGAAGTCCTGGACTTGACCAGCAGAAAAAAATTTTTTTTTTTTTTTCCTTTTCTTTTCTCCCAAAATTAATGCATCCTTTGAAATCGTGAATAGTTTTGAGAAGTGTCTCTCGTGTTAGTCAGAATAGTAACAGTAAATACTATGTTCTTCTTTGAAAAGCAGTAGACACTTCTATCACACTTCTTCCATAGAGGACCTTGCATTGCCATTCTCAGAAATACACAAGGGGCAAATTCTCCAAGAGGTCACAACCCACCAACCATATCAGGAATCACAATTAAATAGTGCTTGGAGAGGTGGCCTTTGGAGAATGGAGCACCGGTACCTGTCTGACAGGCTGTGGGCTCCTGATCCCCCAGACCATTTGCAAAAATGGGGTGACCAAAGTGCCACAGGAAAAGGACCTGCAGAGCTTTGGGAGATGCGTCCTTGGAGATGGTCTGTGCAAATGGTTTGACGTTGATAGTTGTAAAATTTAGTCTGGCAGATTGGGTTTTAGCCAGTCTAAACTACCTCACATGCCTGCTCCACAGATGGTGGGCAGGAATCAGAGAGGAGCTTATAGGGGATGTCACTAAGATGAATGCAGAACATTAAGGCAAAAACATCCAACTGCACCTTCTCCAAGTAGGAATTTATCATTGTGCCTAGCTGTTACAGTGGGTGGTCTCTGTACTACTAATATGATGTAGCTGTTAGAAAGGTATTTCCATCCCTCGTAATTTTCTAGTGTTTGCTTACCCTTGCTGTGATACTGCTATTGACTCTGAAGTTGTAATTATAACTAATAATTCAGTAATCCTGATGATATATTGCAACAAATTGACCAACAATTATGTAGGAAACAGTATTGTGGCAGTCACCGGCGACTGCCTGGCATCAGACAACTTTAATTAGAGATGACTAATACCTTATCCAGCCTTCAGTGTGCAGAGGATTTTGAGTGCTAAATGCCAACGTTTCTATTAATTTATATGATTTCGGGAAATGTCACTTTGCTAATTGTTCAAAGAAAGGAGTCTCCTTTTGCAAAAACAGCGCTGTTTACAGAACATGGAAGAAAATAATTTCAGCTGCTGTTAGCTTTAGCTGAAACTACCAGCATCCTGAGCTGCCAAGATCAATCAGCTGTGTAGGGAGAAGAGGAAGTGCTTGCAGAAGTGTCTGGCTCCCCTGCAGGCACTAAGTTGAAATTTCTTCTTCCTGTGTTCAGAAAATATTTTGAAATTCAAAATATGTGTGTAGCAATTTAAGTTGGTTACCCAAAGAAGAACTATGCACGTGAACTGGAAAGGAAAACTACCCCTCCTCACTCCAGCCTCTGCAAGAATGATGTTTCTATTTTGGTAAAATATGTGGCACGTGTCATTTTTTTTTCCATATAATAGTGAGATGCAACATGACATGCTCTTGAGATTTACAAACTACTTGTAAGAGATCTTTATACTACAAATTAGGAAAAGACAGACCTTACTTTCTGTGTCCAACCTCAAAATACATATACATTTGCTTTAAAAAATGTGCAGTTTCCACAAGTGGAAATCATGGTTTGCAACAAACACCACAGGAAAGATCATCAGATACCTACCTGTCTGTCATGTGGAGGGCTGCCATTCCAGGTATCACTGTGCTTTCCTACACAGCACCTCTAATACAGGCACTGCCATAATCCCTGTCTTCCTTTAGAATTGCATTCCCATATTTAACTCCAGTATGAAACCAGCTCCTCTGTGGTGGCTTCAGGGCAGTGGAAGAAACACATTCAATTACATACACAAACATAACCATGGAAAGTTAAAATGGGTTCAGCTTCTCCCATACCTTTCTTATCTTACTTGTTTCCTAAGCTTTGGAACAGGAGCCTTGTTTAAACATAAGTTAGCATAACACCCTAATTTTAAATATGGACCTGTAGGCAGCAGTATAACATAAGTGTTAATGCAATAACTTTGAATGCAGACCTTAGCTGAACCCTAGAGTCGTGGCGGTTCTGCAGTACAAATACAGTCATTCAGGGGTGATCCTTTGCTTGGATAAAATGCTTCCATTCAAAAGTAACGATAGTGTTTGAATTAATTAAGTTGTAACTGAAGTTTTTCCATGATGGTATCTTAAAACAATAACCTAGCAGTGGTACCCGCAGCCTAATCAAAATCAGGCTTTGTGGTTCTAGGTGATACACAAACACTTCTGTAGACCTGAGGTAAAAAACGCAGAGCATTTCTAAGGGAATTAAAAACCTCAAACTCACCTTCTGAAGTAATCTTGCTACTTAGGAGCGGCTTTTTCCAAGTGTTTATTGCCCCTTTCAACAGTAGCAAAGGGTAAACGATAAATAGAGAGCTGCAAATCGTAGCTACGGATTTCAGCAACCCTGAGGTACCAGTGCAAACATCTGCAGCTATTCACACCTATGTACTTACTTCTAGAAACCTGAGCCTAGATACCTCCCTAACTTAAAAAAACCCCATGGGAATTAATACCACAAAGCCTAATCATGAACAGAGAAATGTGAGCCAGAATACCTTTAGAAAACAATTTTCAAAGGTATATTTTTCCTCTCAAATTGTAAATAAGCTGCCTGGGAGAGTTTATTATATGAGTTTAGTTACAGTTACTTGATTCTAACAGGCATCTGTCTGTCTGCTTAGCTATGTTGTTTAGCAAACCAGTATTTAGGCTCCTAAGCCACTGTTGAAAATTGTCTTTAGAATTGCCCTGAAGCACCTCTACTGTACCTGGGAAAAGAATGCACAAAGGAACAGAGCTGTTAAAAGCAAATACTTATAACGAAATAGATCTTTTTATGATAAAAGAAATCATACCTCTTGTGTAGTGTGCTGTCAAAATGTTAGAAGCATTTCTGTCTGAAGCAGTCCTGTGGAGTGAGCAGAAGGCAGAAGGAAAGCTCCTTAAAGGCTCAGGCTCTCTTTGAGCTTCCCCTGGTAGAAATGGGTTTTGACTGCTGTCTTGTATAAATTAATTTAATGTCACTTGTGCTGGAAGGACATATTGTCTCTTGATCTTATTGCTCACAAACACTTTTCTCTGTGTACCAGAGAGACAAGAAATCACAGCATTTAAAAGAAAGAGAGAGCAAGGATTCTCCCTCCTGCAACCATTCTTCAGCCACAGGAGTTTCTGTAAGTGCTATTTTGCTTCTCCCCTCAGCTTCCCAGCACTGTCCTACAGTTCAGACCATCATTAGCACAACTGGATTGAGATGAGATTTTAATTAATCTGGTGGAATCAGGAAGAGGGCTTGAGCATGGTTATGGTGTAAGACACACTTGAGAGATTTTTTTACTGTGTCTGAACCAAGCTTCAGTTAATCCTGAAGCTAATTTGAGATCAAAAGCACAGAGACTGTTTGAAATCTTATCTGAATCAGACTGCCAGATCATTTAAGGCAAATGTTAAATAAGATTGCTTCAATTACTCCAATCAGTCAATCTTGGTAACTGAGATTGAGTTCTTCAGTTCAGAGGCTGATCAACTACTGTTAGATTCGGGTAATAAACGGGGTAAATTAACTGGCATGTATTTCTTAATGCTGTAGCTGGGCATCTGGAAAGATAGCTTCTCCACACGTGGACCACGCCATGGCACAGACACAGCTTGGGTTCACAAGTCCAGGGCTATTGTCTCCAGCATACAAAGGGCTCAGAGTCAGCATTTGAGTTTTGATGTACTGTCAGTTTAGGCACAAAAAAATTCTCACCTTTCCAGGGGCATTGTGTTTCTTAATAGACTTAGACCATTAGATAAAACAATACTGTTAACACCCTCTGTGCAAACTGAGTGGCCATATGAGATGACCACTGCAATATGAGATAATTATTAAAAATGTTTTAACTGAACCTATAGTACACTAAAGTTCTGGCTGAAATCCAGACAAAATCAGCTCATTTAAAAACGTACCTGTGTGTAAGGAGATTAGCTATTTCATCTGCAGTGGTTTGTGTTTAGAAGGTAGATAGCTCAGCTATCAGATATCAGGTCATATGCACTGAATTTTGCAGCTGTTTTTTCTAGGAGAGATTTTTTTTTTTCTTTTCTCTTTTCATTATTGGCTTTGGCTTTCAGTTCCCATAGTTTAGAGTTCAGGTTGGGCAGCTGGAACTCAAAACTGGAAATGTGGGGCCAAGTTTCTAGCCTCTGCTCTCGGTGCCCGCTCCAAGTATAGTCCCTGGGTACATCCCCACCTCTCTTCCCAGACTGTAAAATGACTATCAAAGGGTTTGCCTGCCTTAAAAATGAGTTGAAGCCTCTGACCAACTGCACAGTGAAAAGGGCTTTTACTTCCCACCCTGGTTTTAAGCTACTTAGGACATGTAACTCTTACATATATCTTTCATTTTGATCATTCCCTCTCTGTATTGGACCAGGAAGAAAGTATAAAGTTGTTTAAGAAAAAATTGTTTGTTTCAGAAAAAAAGAATTGTTGCTCTGAATTGCAGATTTTCAGCTCCCAAAACCACAAACTTGTGATTAAAACTAAAACTAGGTATAAGTATCTTGTTCTTCCTTGCTATAAATGCAGCTATTTCTGTACCCAAATGGAGACTCGGAGTAAGATCAATAGATTCCTCAGGCAGGATCTGAATTCAGGTGAAAGGCTGAGGGCCCAACCCACCAAGTCACCCCACATGTAAAAGAGGCCAGAGGAATCAATAACATAGGTAATTTACAGCATGGCAGTAATAGTGGCATTTTATAGTGGCTTTCGGTTATAGCCTTGCAATTGATTTCTTTACCTTCTGTGTATTAAATATGCATAACACTTGCTGGGAGCAAACCAAGTGATGTGCATTAGATCTCAGAACATCAAACAAGACCCAGTGTAATGTTGCCACCCATTTATTTTGGCTGCCTATATATATATATATATATGGTAAGGTATATGGCTCAAATATGCTTGCCTCTCTTTCCACAGATAC
>WEIT01003447.1:12642-76170 GCA_013389985.1 Dryoscopus gambensis | reverse complement strand
AAATATAATAAACATCTGGTTATGATTGGGGAAGAGATTGCTATTTGAAGTCATTCCGAGAGGCTGATAATGCTTCTCCTAAAACTGTGTACAAAATCCCCTCCCTCTTTTGCCCCAAGGCCTATAAATATATCTTTCTTTTCCCCTTTGATATCCTGACACTTTCTCTCAGGAAGGGTCTAGTAGGAAACAGTGCTTAAGATCCAAGGGAAAAGTTCTTATCTGTTGCCTCAAACTACAGCTTTTACCTACTTAACACCTGTAGTTTGATTGATAACACTTTACAAGATGCGATAAAGACACTTAATGCCATTAGCAATATTCACACACAGGTAATCTTTGCTCAGAATTATATGTTCAGTCATTAGCAGTGGTAGTTTCTATTTTCAACTGCAAGCCAATTTATCGGGGTGTGCAAACTGTGCTGAGGACATGCAGTCCCAGCACAAATATGACCAAGCACATTCTTGTTTTATGATTAGATCTGTATGAAAATGAGGAGGCAGTGCCTGCAGTTGCTTTGTATTGTGAAGCGGCTGTGGACAAACCTGTTGCTGTGACAAGTGAGATAGCAGCTGGGAGATTTGGCGCACAAGCTCAGCATGAAAAAAATTCATATTCCTGTCTGTGTCTTCTCAGACGTGACGTACAGCCTGGTGAGATCCCACATGGGTTTGCACACTGACCTTCAGACACCTTTGGGAAATGACAAATATTTTAGCAAAAGCACAACCCTGTACTTTGTTCTGTAGTTTTCATAGTTCACAGACCCAAATTTTGGAATGCCATACTGGCTCAGAGATCCTGATTTTCCCCTGATCTATCTTCTTGTGTGGTTACTGTTTGTTTTCACAAAACGAGTGTGTGCTGCTCTGTAGTGGTGTAAATTAGTTTTCTCAGGTGCCAGGTAAAACATCAGAGATTCAAACCAATAAAAAGAAGCAAAGAAACAAAAGAAAGAAAATCAGAAAACAGGATCATCCTAATGTCCCCTGGGGCTGTACAGTCGCAGCAATGGGAAAAAAAATTTCATCACGGTAGATCTGGGAGAGAGGGATAGGCCAACCCTATATGACATCCAGAAGTTGAGGGCTATCACTTGGACTGCTGGCATTTAAGGGCAGTCCTGCCAGATGAGGCTTAATAGCATTTAAACCTACCAGTCTACAGAACAAGGCAAGGGAGGATCAGCTCCAGGTCCTCTGAGCATGCCAGGCTTGTCTCTACTTTGGTCTTCTTCCAAAGCAGTGCTGCTCTCTGTGCCTCCATAGTGTCAAATCTCACTCTGAGAAAAATCTTTTCAACCACTGTGGTTTTCTGTAGAAGGACACATTACTCTGATCGGCTCCTGAGTTAAGGTTATTGAAGAAACAAGGATTCCTATTCATTCCAGGTGAAATGGCAGGTGCCAGCTGGCTGGAGTTCTGTCTGTGGAAGAAGGCAGAGGTCTCCTTCCCATCACTCTTTTGCATTATAAAAAAAAAATCTTCGGGGGCACACAAAGAGAGGCAATATTTGTAAAGCTCTTCCTGACCACTCGTTCTGTAGGAAAGTGTTTTAAGACTTTTTTGGGGGTGTGATATTTTTAAATAATAACATCAGTGATCTTTGTAAATTACAGAAAGTGATGTCTTAAATACCTGTTCAAAAAGCAACTGTATTATGATCTCATCAGCAGGATAGTTGTGCTTTTTAATTGTTCACTTCCATTGCAGAGAGTTGCTAATTAAAGATGTCATGAAGACCCACACAGGAAGGAAAGAATTTCACAAAATATCCTGTTTCCCACCCATCGGATGGGAATAGAGTGGGGGAGAGAGAACGAATCAAAGGATGAGCACAAGAATATAAAGCTAAAGCTGCAATAGTGACAATAAGTGTCTGTTCTTTTCCACAGGAGCCTGTCCCAAGAAAGGATTCCTGATGGGACATTTCCTGTTCACATTTCTGTCTTTCTCATGAGAATCCACTCTCAGACCCCATGCCTCCTTGTGGACTCTGACAGATGGTGGCATCCAACTGGACCCTGACTGAGCACAGTAAGGAAGACATGACATGACACGATACTAGTGGTGCTGGAGTGTGAGGCAAAATCCACAGTCAACACTCATGTTACAAGAACTGCAGCAAGAATAAAAAATACTTATGTGATTGCTTGTGGCTACTCCAAATAAAAATAATGCAACAGATCTCAAGAATGCAAAGATGCTTCAAGAGCTTTATTCTGTTTTGTTTAACACATGTTAAATTATACTCATGGGGTCCTGTTCCTATGAAAAGATTTCTCAAGGAGTGTTAAGCGTATCTGATGATTATGAAGAATGCTTAGGAATAATCAACATACGTTTGATACTCTGTACAATTGCCCTTGGAATAGGTGTTCTGCCAGTGGCACTTTTGGTCTAAATTCCTACTCCTGTCCGTCTTGAGGGTTTGAGAAAGCAGTATTTGCTAAGTAGATATGGTGAGGATGCTGTTCAGCTGGGCAGTGGCATGCTCCCTCACAGATTGAAGCAGATGGTGGAAAACTGGGAGAGGGTGGATTTTTGAAAACATCATCACGCGCTGAGGTTTCCAGTTTTGTCCCTAATGACACTGTCCAGAAAGCTGTGGCCTTCACAGGAGCGAAGACTTGGCCATGCACTTCCCAACAACAGGTGTGCATTTTCTTTTTTGGGGGGCCTCTAGTGGTCTGTTTGGAAGGAATTGGTAATGGCTAGAAAATACAGATTTTCTTTGGAATACAAAAATGAAAATAATCAAAGGCAATGTAGAACACAAACTTTAACAATCTTCTGTGAACCTGAGGTATTCAATCCATTCATTGCACAACAGCAGCAACACAATTTAGCTGGTTTAAATACATTTAAATGCTCTCTATTATATCTGAAGAAACAATCCCTGGAGAACTAAAATGGAGAGAGCTTACTCAGTAATTCTTCTTCCAGAATTACTCTCCTACCACTGTTGTTCAGGAATAGCTGTAAAACAGCTGTTTTGTGATAGCACCCACTGGAGACAAGCTTGCAGCTGCTAAAACCAAAGGGAATAGCACACAGTTCCTTATCATATCTCTGAACTGCCTATCAAGATCATCTCAAAATGGAAGAGAAGTGGCCTACAGATTGTGAGAGGTGACAGCAAGCATTGCTAAAGGGAAGTCCAAGGGATTATGTGCCTCACTGAAAAGATTCACTCTTATACTCTTGTATTTGAGTATTTTCAGTTCCAAATCAGGAAATGTGCTTGAATTTGCGTTTGTATTTTTTTTCCTTTCCTTTTGAATAATTGTTATTTTTTACCTGAAATCACTGTTTATATCATTCAGTAGCTTATCACCAAGAACACCTGTGTGGGAACTGGAGGCGATAAGGCAATTTTCAATATATCGCTGTTTTCTATTAGCAAGGTGTGAGCATGTATAGAAGTTGCCAACTGTCTCCTATTTGAGTAAGATAAGAGAATTATGAAGTGGGGTGTGTTCTACCTATGGTTAATTTGTAAAATCCCACCTGAAGAGATAAACACTAGGAAGCTGTAAATTAAATGCAGAAACAATGTCTCAGAAATGTTCACTAAGGGATTTTATAATTCATTTTTGTTCCAGAGCAAATCTTGTGTTATTTTCTTATTTCTATAACAGTTGTTAATGGCCATGCCACAGAGAGGTATTCACTTAAATCGCACTTGGGAATTGTGTTTGGGCAGCTTCTGGTTTTTATACTGGATTAGTGCTTGCAAGGATGTATGGTTGAATACAGATATAGGGAGTCTCCTTAATATGAATAGAGTGGTTTGGGGCAAACAAAATTTGAGGAATTGTGCTGAGCTAATATGAGGGTTTGTCTTTGTAACTTCACCTCAAGCAGAGCAGAAAGAGGACTTGTCCTTTCAAAATACTCATTTGAAAACATCCTGAGCTGAGAATGACACAATCAATGAAGGATGGACTTTGTGGATAGCACTGGCCTGGGAATCAGGATACCTATCATGTGTTTCCACAGCTTCTCCTTTCCTTTACAGATAAAAGGTGCCTAAATAGGGCTGGATCCAGAAGCCGCAATTCTTTTGTGGATCTGTGCATTTCCTTCTTATTTTTGAGTTCCCTGATAGAATACCAGTGCCACTATGCTTCTCACTTCTTTTAGACTGAAAGCTTCTAAATTCCTCTTGCCCTGTGCATACTCCTGTGACAATGTGAGATTGATCTGCCTCACTCAGACTGATGTAGTTGAGTGCCTGTAGTCAATCCTGCACACACAGAGCTGAAATGCACGGAAACACTGTTGTCTAACCCGAGGCATTCTCCTACCTCCATGTTTAGTATGCAAATAGTCTGTCTTTTCGATCTGTTGAATGCCTAAAGCATCTTACTTCTCTTTGAAGAGTTGATTTTGCTTGTATTACATTTTCGAAACTTCACAAATATCTGCTTTTCTCCCGCACACAAGACAAGAATTCTCAGTGGAATGATGCAGACCTCCTAGTGTGCTAGTCCATCACTAGATGGGCTTCGAAAACCTTGCCAGTCTTGCTCTGCATTGGTCAAGATTTGTCACTATAACTATGCTTCTTGACAGAGACTATACAGAAGTCATGTTTTCCCTGAAATGGGGGAGAGGGGGAGGCTTTTGTCTAGCTCAGAGATCTTGACTCTTCTTCACTGATCAGCCCTATGTTGAAAAAAGCCCTGCCATCCTGCTGCTTTTTAGGGTTCTTCTCACAGCTCCCTTTGTTTCCAGTGTGGGTCCCTGTCTTCTGGTACGAAGACTGACGAGTCTCCCTGGGTGAGCTTGGCTCTCTCTGCCCATGCCAGGCAGCCTCCATTGCTTGCAGCTGCTTTGCTACATGAAGGGACTTAAGTGTTGCTCCCATTGAACTGAAAAGACTGGACTTGGCAAGCTCCTTGGCTTAATGAGGTCTGCAAACTGTCTTTGAATCCAAGACTCCCATGATGGTAATTGTTAGCACTTTTCAACACAGCAGTCTTTATATGGAGTAAAATATTCAAAAGTGCTTAAGTGAAGGTCAATAAGACCTAGCTATTAAAATAAATAAATAAATAAACCCCAGACCCATAATTAACAGATGTTTGTGGTCCTGCAATAAGTGAAACTATTTTAACAGCACTTCGGTAGAAACCAAATGCTGAAGTAACCCTTTGGTTAAAAAGCAGCATAGCTGTGTAGCCTGATGGGAAGGGCTCCCTCATGGAGAATAAAGGAGCCTCTGGGTTCAGGGAACAGCTTACTACACAGACAAACCAAAACAGAACCAAAAGGAGGATGCTTGGAAGAGCTTCCACCTGCAGAGCTGCACCTTGGGTAGCATCTTGTCTGCAGCAGGATAACCTGCTGCTGTGCAGCCAGCTGGTTCAGGCAGTGACACCTCACCTCATTCTCCTGTGAGCTGCTTCCATATCTGGGGCACCACAAAACAGGCAGCACGGAGAAAAGCTGCACAGCAGACTGGCTGCATGGAAAGCCACAGCCCAGTGGTCCCCCCTTAAGCTGAGGGATGGTGAGTGGCATCCCCAGGGAAGGGACATGGCAGCTTCAAAGACCTCAGGAAACCAAAGTATTTGTCTCTTGCACACTGGCTACTGAATAAGAAGGGGCAGAACACCGTTCCTTCCTTTATGAAATCTAGCCTTTTAATTTCCTTTGCTTTTACTACGTGTCCAAAAACAAAGTGTTTCATTTTGGGGGTCAGAAGGAGTTTTTCAGTGCACATGAGGCTGTCCTCTTTTCATTTCACAGAAAAAAAAATTAGGAGCAGGGGGAGAGAGGGAAGTTGCATCTGTTTAATGCAAGCTTCCAAAATATTTTGAATTCAGCAGTCACAGTGAAAATAAATGGAATTATTCACGCAGCTCTACTCGCTTTGCACACAGAAGCAGTGAGCCGATTCACAACTAGAGATATTTAATTTTAAGATATTCATTTACACAGTGAAGTAGCGAGATTGAGAATGGGAATATGTATTTTGGATTCAGGACCACGGTTTGTGAGCACATATGATGGAAATTGAGAACAAATCCTACTTAGATTCAAGTTCCTCCTCCTGGTAAAGCCTGCAGCATGTGCACTGTATCTGATCGTTGCTTGCTTTAGTAGTAATAGCCTGGTGTAGGTTGGAATAAAAGCTTTTCAAAATAAACCTCAGCTCTACTGATCTGAGATCTGACTGTCTTTGACCCAAATATTAGACTGCTTTTCCTGCAGGCTGTGGAGCTATGGTGTAAAATGAGAGAATCATTTGCCTTTAGGTTGAGCAAATGAAACCCAGTTTATAGGAACAAAAACTTTGGAGGCTAACTTGCTGTCTCATTTATCCTTCTAAACAGAAATGAAAATCATATGTAAAATTTTATTATTAAAACAACTGTCACTTTTGGTTATTTTAGGCCTGAACTCTGCCAAATGCAAATACAATAAATAATTTTAGAGAGAAAACTGGGTAAGCCAGCCCAAAATCTGCTTTTGTATTTTTTTTTATAGAGATGCCAAGACTGTTTGATCAGCATGGGAGAGCAATTTGTTGACTCACGAACCTAACTCTCTCTGATTACTGCTTACATAGCACTTTGGAAAGGTTGGCCAAATACCTTCAAGTCAAGTACCTTGTTATTATGAACATGAGTGCCAGTAACAAAGAAAAAATAGCCTACATGTCATTGAATAATAAATCATGGAGGCAAATAAATGGCTTTTCTAAGAAATGCTCTATTTACATTTTGTCACGTGACATGGCTTTGCTTATGCTCATGGACGTGATAACACTTAAAAGAATACTTCCTTTTCACTGCAGCATCTTGGCATCAATCTTCTCAGTGCAACTGCATATTCTGGGATCTGTTTGCAATCAGGCAAACGAAGCAGCAAGGGAGATTTAGTGGTGAGACCAATTTTTAGCGGGAGTGCTGAAGCTGTGTAGGTAAACATAGCTGGCCTTACTCAGCGGTCATAAACTGCCTCCCTCACACGAGCCTTTGGCATAATTACTCATGCAGAACAGGTATTCATCCTCTCTAAGCACCACATAAATGAGGCCATGGTAAAGTTATGCAAAGGAAATATGTATCCAATCTGATAAGAAGTCCCTAATAATTGCTGGTATTTTCCATAATATTAGTTTAGGGCTAGACCCACAAAAAAGGTTTAGGCATGTAAGCTCTGCCTAACTGCCTTGTAGGCATTTGTGGCCAATATTTAGATCCTCAAAACCCCTGTTCAGCTACTGCCTAACCCTAGAGGCGTCTGAAGTCTGCAAGCGCCTATGTCCCTGCCAGGAAAATTCCTGAGGTGCCCAAAGGTCTGCTTCTGGGCATGCCTGGGACTGCCTCTGTTTTTTTCTTTCTTCTTTTTTATTTTCCTCTTCCCTTCCTGAGCTTAGTAAGTAGATATTCAGCTCATGTTTAACCCCTGATGGCATCCACCAGTGAGAGCTCTGACAAATGTCCTTGGAGAAGCTCCAACTGGCCCTGACCCCAAAAAAGCCCTCCCCCAAAATCCCACAACTCCAAAAAGTAGTTCAGCTGCTGGAAATAGTGGTTTGACCTCAGTCTAAGCTCTCCACAGTGACAGGACACCAGACATCAGGTTCTTTCTCTGCCAGAGAGGGGACACCCCCCCTTATTGCTGTGCTCTGAGCTAGAGGCAAGGATTGTTATCTAGTCTAGGGCATCATGAGGGTTTCCCCAGATGAGGCTGATGCGATTTTGCAGAGTGTAGAGCTGCCTCTCTTGGCTGCGTGAGGGACATCCCTGGAGCTCTTCCCCAGCTGGCAAGTGTCCCTGTGCCCTGCTGTCCAGCCAGCAGTTCTGTTTCCCTGTCCCAGTTAACACCCTGGGGTGCCAAGCACAGTGCCAGCTTCAGCAGGGAGGGCCTGGGAGCACTGCAGTTTCCTGCCCCAGCCTGGTGATCCTGGAATTTTGGCAGGAGTCTCAGGCTGTGCTTCTGGATGGCCAAACCACTTGTCCTTGCTGCCAAGAAGCAGGGGAAGTCCTTCTCCCTCACCCCATGGTCATGAGCCCTGCCCTCTCTTGTGGCAGTTCTGGCATCACTGGCCTCTGCTGAGGCAATTCAACTTCCTAAAATGCCAGAAAGATTCCCCCTCACACCCTTGGCAGGTGTAGCCTTCTGCAGGTTTAGTGAGTTAAGTCATCCCGTGAGGGATCCAGGCACCCTCAGAGCTGGCTGGGAGAAAGCCTTGTGAACAGCCCTGCTTTCTTCAGGCATCCCAGAAAACTAACTAAGAAGCCTAACTTTTTTCTTTTCTTTTTCAGAGAAGAAGTTCAGTGGCTGATGTGCAAAATCAGCCTGTGGCCATCTTGCACAGGAGCTGATGTTCACAAGGAGTGGCTAATGCAGGTACCCTACACCAAAGGAAGGTACAGGCCAACATGAGACCACTACTTTTTTGCCAGCAAGATACTACTTCTAGAGTCTTTTTAAATGCCTTCAGATGAATGATGTGACAGCCGGTGTGGAAACGTGCTCCACAGTTATATGAATCAGGTGAATGGGATGGAGGCATTTACCCCTTCCTGCTTTTCACCCTGTCAAATGAGACCATGGAGATCAACAATAAAGCGAATGCCAAATGGAGCAGGTAGGAGAGTCAGCAGAAAGAGAGTGAGATAAAAAGTCAGAATGTAGCTGGGGTAGGGAGGAAGAAGGCAGAGCCCATGGCTTTCCTAGTGTTTCCTGGATTTAGCACCCTGCTGCTTCACAGTAAGTGGTCACCTCCACTTCTTCAGTTAAAAAAAGCTGGAGAATCTCACAGAAGTTTTATTTTTGTCCTTCCTGTTGGGCTTTTAGGAAGAACCTCACCCTTGTTGGGTATAGCTGGGCAGCAGCATTTAACATTCCCAGATGGAGTGCAAATGACTCAGGCATGGAGCTGCAATTTCCCCTTTCTCAAAGTGCTAGGACACTTTGGATTCAAGTTTTTGTGCACAGGTAGGCGGCTGCATAATTTCAAACCCTTTACTGATCCATCTTTTATTTTGGTGAAGAAACAGGCAGAAGAAATTTTTTCTGTGGCCATCCAGATTTGGATGAATTGTGCACACACACACATATATCTGCCTGTACAGTTTCCAGTTCTTGGATGTTCTTTGACCATAGTTGTAGCAGTAGGAGGTAGCAGTAGGAGGTGAATCCACAACTTTCCAACAGATAGCCCAATGTCAAATGTGTAGCAGAGGTTATGTTTGGACCAGAGGATGGCTGGTCACTGGAATGGGCTTCTCAGGGCGGTGGTATGGCACCAAGCCTGCCAGAGTTCAAGAAGCATTTGGACAACGCTCTCAAGTACATGGTGTGGTTCTTGGGGTATCCTGTGCAGGACCAGGAGTTGGACTTCAATGATCCTCGTGAGTCCCTTCCAACTCAGGATATTCTAGGATTCTAAGCAACTGAGGCAGTTGGCTGGCATGTCTGGTGAGGTTTGAGTTTGAGAGCAGTGTTAAATGACATGATGCAAGTCTAAGAAGGACAGGACTTGCACTTCACACCTGCTGGTGGCTCTGTAGTTTAATGCTAGCTCAAATACGTGGCATCTCTTATTTGGTCTCAAAAATAAATATTTCATTTCTTTCATTTTTCAATATGTGGTCACTTCATATAAATATCATTACTTGATAGATAGGCTACGGAACAGCAGGATAAAGCACTTAACTCCTTTTCTGTCACTTGTATGTTTACCTTTTCTGTTAGTGTTGAGTGCTATACAACCCTTTCTGCATATCTGTGAATTCTTACAGGACCAGAGGCAGAGTCCCAGCTACCTGGAGGAGTTTCCTGGTGATACAGAATTGCAAAGCATCATTAACAAGCGGTGTGTTATGTCCAGTGAGAAAACAAAGTGGTTTGCTGTTCAAGTGTCTGCTCCCTCCAGCTTCTACCATGTCATGGGCTTAAAATGCCTGGCATGCTTTTGCTTTGCTTTCTCCATATCTCGCCCAGTTTCAAGCATGGTGTCAGCCATGTTTTTTCTCAGTCAAAGATTTAAATGCAGGTTAAATAAATAGTGTTGTCAGCTTCTGCTGTCTTACAACAGCTTGAATTTGAGGCATGTATTATAGGAGGTCTCTGGTGTTGCTGCTCGCACCCCTGCGAGCTCTGCTACTTGGTCTGTGAGAAAATGTGCCCTCCTGGTACTGCCATATTAGAAAGGAGGGGTGAGTGTTTCCTGTCTAGTGGAGCTATCATCAAGTTTCAGTCCAAATAAAGCTGAAAGGGTCTGCAGATTGGGAGGCTTTTCTGGTGAGATTTGCTCTGTACATTTGTTTTTATAGTACTATAGTTGCCAATCAAAGAAGCAAGCAAGTCACTGCTTAATCCAATGCAGACTAAACAGCAAGGGGACTGGTTATGGGAATTTGCTTACAAAGAGATTTCCTGTTCTGTTTGGAAGTCAGTCCCAGTAAAAATAAGATAGTAGGGGGATTTACTTGGTCCCTCAACGTATAAGTGTACAAGTGATAATCCCAGGTTAACATGTGAAGAACATGGGCAGGAATCTGAAAAGTACCCTCAGAGAGAGACTTTTTCTCAATTGTATTGAGGGAGGACCCTTTCAAACTGACAAATGCCTTAGTTTTGTCTTGGTTGTCTTACTTTTCAGACCATAACAAGTGTGTAGATCCCTGAAAGACAAATTATGGTAGGTTATTCTTTTGCAATCATACTGGCAAGTTTCCCTCTTAGGGAAGAGCTAAACTGTTAGCATGTTTTACAACCTCATTTTCTTTTGGTTGTCCTGAATTTTCATGTAAATGAAGGAGTAGTCACTCAAACAAGTCTCCAGGCATAATTTTAGAAATTAGTTAGAATATCAAATTGCTTCATCTGATGCAATCACACTCTTCCAAATGGAGACTAGAGCAGGTTTGTCATTTGTGCTGCCTCGGGGAACTCCAGGATATGCTTTATGTAAAGCATGTTATGGTGAAGTTAGAATGAAGCTGAGGCCAAGAGTTAGAAACTTAGGACACCCCTGGGCAGCAGTGGCCAGTGCATAAAGAACAGCCTGGGAACTTTTTCCATGAGGCAGTGAGGGTTTGCTCCTTCTGTTACCCTCTGAAGAAGTAGCACTGAAGCTGCTTTTCCAAAGGGGCTTTAAATTAACATCCTCATCCTTCCTATACTGTATAATACAAGTTCTGCTAGAACAGCTTCAAGGACGATCAGATTGCATTATTCATTTTTGCTTGGAAAATTCCTCTTTGGAAAACTAACCAGTGACAATTTTCATGAGTGTTAGCTGGTGCAGTGGGAGGGGCTATTGCTGTCCAGCAGTGTGGTTAATGAGTGATACAGTTGTTTGGCTCATTGCTCATTCATAGGCCTTCCTATTTCCTCTGAGGAAGGGAGAGGAAAAAGCCTGGAAAAGCAGTGCAGGTATGATAGTCCAGATGGCAACAGCACAGGCAGGAGCTACAAATAAAGGGCTGGACAAAGGAGAGAGCTGCAGTTCCTGGTGACTGGAGATGTTGATATCTGGAGTTACTCCAGGCTATGAGTTAACATAGAGTAAGGAGTTCACAGTACCGGTCAGTAAAGTCATAAGGACCACAATTACAGCCACTGCCCTATCAAAGGGCTTTTACTTCCTCCTTTCATTTGAAAACCAATGTGCCAGCAAGCAGTTTTGAATTACTAGAGTCCAGTCCAGTCAGAGTAGATCTTAGCCTATGCCACAGGTGAAGCTTTCTTTCTAGATGTGCTACAGGCATGAGCATGGCCCTTGCCAGTCCAGTCTGTTTCTGGCTGCTCTCTGCCCTCTGTATTATGAAGCCCCATGAATTTTCCTTGTGCTGAGTAATGGTATTTGGCGCTGCTCCTCTGTATATCCCTCTCCTAGCAGATGTTCTATATTCATTCTTAATCTATATCCTATAAATCTCCTCCGACTTCTGAGTAACTTTTGGTTGTTAAGCCAAGTTAAGATTCATTCGTACGTTCTCTTACATGTCCATTGGCTTTCAGAAGTATACAGGCACCTGGTTTTAGTTCTGATGCATTTCTGGCCTTCAGATCCATATATACACATGGAAATGCTAATCAAGTTGAAAATCTGTAGTTTAGTTCTTAAAATACAGACTTTTGATGAACAAATGTGGTTTACTGAGGTAAATTTAGTTGTCGTCTGTCGTGACACTAAAATTCCTTTCATATTTTGAGATCCCTCCAATATTTCAAGATCCATGCATTTAGGCTTAAACTGGAGTTGAGATCTTTCTTCTTTTAGGGTGAGGTGTGTGATGATTGTAGCAGATAATTTCTTTTCCAAATATGTGTTTGATTCTTTTTTGCAGCCCTGGGCAAAGTCTTTGTCTGTACTTGCATGTACACCAAATTGCCAAACACGTGAGCTATATATTATTATACTCACTATTTCTGTGAGTCTCCTGGTGTAATGTCAAATCATGTGATACTTGTGTTGTGTTCAACTGCACTTTGTCTTAATAATGACATTGATGGCAAAGCCACACAAGAGCAACAAGAGAAGGTGTCCTAGTTTGGCAATAAGGTCTGTGGTGCATTTCTTTAACTGGTAAATTGAATCTTAATATCAAATTTTGCTCATATCAATTATCTTGGCTTTTATATGTTAACGTGGTCAGTAAGTGCCGATTTCTCCAGTTTTTTGCTTTCCTAAATCTTCCCTTTCTTTATTTGGATATGAGATATAGTACTTCATAGTTCTGGGTGCTAACCTTGTTGTCTAAATTAATCCCTTCTTATGACATTGATCTGTTTGGCATCTCTTGAAAGCATTCTGCAGATTTCATATTCTCATTCATCCTCACTTTGAGTTTCCTCATGTGAGAACAATTACAGTTTTAGCCAGCTACACAATGCTGTCATGTGGAAAGAGCTGTGACATATCAATATTGATTGCTGGTGGTGATTCTAACTCTACTAACTCAAATTTGTTAGTGTTTTCTATTTGAAATTGCTGCATTTATGCTTTGTGCAACAGCTTGTTGCAGTCAGCTTCCTTGGTGCTTCTTGGGTTGACTGGTATTTTTTTGAAGTTAGAGCTTCAATTTTGCCACATGTCAGTTAGAGTAATTTCCCATTTCCTCTACAAACTTAGATCCTGGAAAGATGATTCAAATTTCCCTCTACAGCACAGGTTGGCTAATCTGGTTGGTAGCAATTCTGCCCAGGGAGTTCCATTCATGGGTACTATTGTTTGGCAGCATTTCTCTTCCAGTTATGTAGCAGGGCACCAGCCCCAGTTCCACCAGTCTTCCTAAACTCTGAGTCCACCCAGAGCAGCTTGAAGCTCAAGAGGAGGTAAAAAAGCTAATTTCAGTCCAGAGATATGGCTGAGACCTCCACCTAACTCTGAGCTTAGAAAATAGAGGCACCACCACATCTGCCTCTTCCATGGGTGGGGAAGGCAAACACAAAGGTCATGGGAGGCACCTGCCCCACCTGGAAGGGCAAAGGGAGGTTTCTGAGGGGACATTTGAGGGCTCTTAGCAAGGCCAGTCCTAGTCAACTCTTTGAAGCAAAAGCTGGCAGAGGTGTCACCCCCTCCCCAGGAACGGTGCAGTCTCCCCAAGTGCCACACAGCTCACAAAGTTCTCTTTCCTTTAGTCCTCAGTCTCTTCTCTTACAGGGGAGCTGTTAGAGTGCACATTAAATGGACTGCTTTTGTTTATTTCTCCCTCACTGCACAGTTGAACTTTGTCTTAAGTAAAATACAGTTCTATGCAGACTAATGATAAAACTGCAACCTCTGTACTCAATTTTTCCCTAAGTGGCACAGTCTCTAGGTCTTTACAGAATTTATTCTGCTTTATTCCATAAAGAACATTTATACTTTCAATGTTTTGTGTGCTTGAAGTAGGAAAATATTTCATGTGATGTTTGGAAGCAAGAGTAGCCATGCAGCCTTTTTAAAAAAAGGTCTTTCGGCAATCTCCATGAGCTTTCTAATATATTTACCTTGAAATTATTTTGGATTCACTATATGTTTCCTACAAATTAAAGCTGATACAAATCATGTGTTGCATTAAGTACTTGATCTCCCCGAAAAATTCAGTTACTCTTTACTCACTGACCTGTCAAAACAATGAATTCATTTCTTTGTTATCTGGATAATGACAGCTAACCACAATTTATTTTGTTTTATTCTTTTGAAGTACTTTCTTAAAAGCTTACATTTCACTATGAGGAAACTTTTTGTGAACTGGTAAATATCTGAATGTAACTAGAAAATTTTAAAATATTTTAGTTTTATCACTATTGTAAATTTTGTAACACACAGAACCAGAAACCTCTGTAAAACTCTGAAATTAAAGCAACATTAAAACCCAGCATATTCTTCTGCATGTAATTTTTCACTGTTCCTTGGAATATATCCCTTTTTAAAGTGTCTAAAATAATGGCTTTGGCTACTAAAGAACGTTTAGTGAATGCTCATATTAAAAGTTTGGTTCTCTTGATTAGAATTTCACTTACACAGGGAAACAGGTAGAAATTTATGCAGAAATAAATGAAACCAACACTGTTGTTTAAAATGTGGTTGTAGAAAGTCAGACTTGTAAAATGAATTCTCTGGTAATTTTCAGTCTTCTGAAGTGGGAAGAGTCAATAATAGCAAAATAGATGTTTTAAATATTACCAGTGTCTAAGTATTAAAAAAGTGTGCCATGAAATGTGCCACACTGTCAGTATCATAATGCCATAGATAAGCTGCCTGCCAACAAAGAAATATTTTGTGATGTATTGTGTATCTTAATGTGCAGATGATGCAAATGAGAAATAGGAATTAATGAAATATGGGCATTGTCCCAGAACAAAATAGGATGTTAAAGGGCAACAGATTTTGGAACAGCTGTCCTGTGACACACAGTAAGAAATGAGACTCGGGATGGGGGGGTTCTGGTTCAACTCAGCAAAGTTTCGAAAATTTCTCACTCTATTGTCAGAATATGTCCTGCTACATATTTCTTGGCAAACTTTGTACGTGGATACAGAGTATCCTGCCAAGATGTTCTGAGACCTGCATTATCATCCACATGGAAAGGGACAGTGAAAAGACTGTCTCTTAAATTTTAAAGGGAAGAAGTTAAAGGTATATACAATAACAAGAGTTAGAAAGAATTTAGGTCTAATTCTCCTGTTTGGTCATTCATAACAGGAGGATTAGAGAACACATCCATGAAAGACAAGAAGTTTGAACAGCCAGAAGACTTGGTGTTGTCCTTTTAAATAAAATACAAAAGCTACATTTTGAAAATATAGCCCTGTTAGGTTGTCTTACCATTGAACTGTGAGACAGAGCAGTTAGTGTACTCTTACAGATGGTCACACCATTTAAAAGCAAAATTAATGGGTTGGGTATGTTATGAGTCAGACAGTATCTGTTGAGCTCTTTGGATGGTGGAAAGGGCTTTGGCAAAAATTTCTTTGAAGAAAGCCTCTGATTGTTATGGATAAACCTGCCGGAGGGAGGTAGCTGGGAAGAAGCTGATGTGTGAGGCTCACCTCAACAGCCCCTCATCAGCTGGGATAGTCTGGGATGGGAAACGGGCTAAAGCAGGACGTATCCCATCAGTTGCTCTGTGTGTCTGCCTCTCCCTGCTTGTAGGTTGGCAGGATATGCCAGAGGTGCATCAAGGGGTAACCCAAGCGTTCAGGGTCCCAGAAACCCTTACCAAACAAGGCACTGAGACTGCCCAAAGAGCCCAGTCCTGGCTCACGTTCTAGCTCGTGAGGTGGTAGAAAGTTTCTCTGAGAAATTACAGATCACGGAGGTAGAAAGAGGGAACAGCTTTGCCTGCAGCAGCTTGTTCTGACTTCATGAGTCTTCAGGTCTTCTTTCCTCCCACTCAATGATCAGAAGTGGTGTGTCTGAATCCCCCTAACTGCATTGTGGTGGAAGCTCCCAGAAGGTGTATTTTACAACATTCATGGTGCCTCCATAGACCTTAGTGCTTCCAAGGAAAGAGCTCAGGGAGTCCAGCATTTGGAGTCCCAGAAAATTTGAAGGTCAAACCACTTCAGAGAGACTGTCAAGAAGGGAAGTAGGCAGAAGGTGTTATCTAATCCATTTTCAGAAGAAAACTATTGTACCTCTTTTCAGCTCCCTTCAGTTTAGGGGGATAAAACTGCTGAACCACACCTCAGACTTCTCGGAAAAATGAAAAAAAACCTGACAGGACAAACTTATAAATAAATTATTGGAATAAAAGGTATTTCTAAACTAAAAGAAAAGCTGTAACAGTAGCCAAAGACACTTGCAGCCAATTTATCTGCAGACTGTTTTCTGACCACAGTGAAAATGTATCACATCTGCTGTAAGCGTTACATTTTTTCGATATAATAGTTCTTTCAATATTCATTTTTAAGCTGAAAAAGATATATTATGAATGGAACAAAGGACTCCTACCATTATATTTTAACAGTACTCCATACATTCACCCCTGACTTATTTTAAGAAGCTTCTGACTTTCTATTACATTATTGGTGTTATTTATTGTGAGGAATTACCCCTAATTTTAGGGGAATAACTGTATATGTAACCACAACATACAGAAATTTTTTGTGAAATTCTTCCTTTGTTTACAGTAGCATAACTCATACTAACCTCAGTTAATATGGAAAAAAAAAATCAAGACTTTTAGAACTCATATCTGGATTTAAGATCTAAGTTTAGTTGAGTGAAAGTCCTAACTTTTTCCCATTTTAAGAATTTATTTTGAAGCTACTGCTTTTGATTTGAGCTAGGAGTTTAAATACCTTTCAAAACTGTTAACCAATGTGATATGCTTTAAGTCACACAGTAGAATCAGCCCTGAGGATGGCCCTGGATCATTTTCTGTTGTTGGTCTCTCCTCCTGCCTGAGCTTTCAAACCTTTTTCCTAACATTTAAACACTAATTGGTGGCTATGCAGGCATTTTCACACTAAAGAAGTCTAACAAAAAAGCAAAGAATGCCTTTGTAGGTGAGGCACTTCTGGCTCACCTGGTATTCAGAGAAGAAACGAAGTGTAAATGTTACAAGATAGATACAGATATATGCCTTTAAACTGGAAAATGCACCTTCTCAGAAGATAAAATATTGCTCCATACATGAACAAAAAAGCAAATAGAATCCTAATTACAGCACTTGTAGAAAGCAAATTGGAATCTATTTTAGTTTTATCACTGATAACAAATACCATTTTAATGTTCAAAACTACTAGCACCTCCTTTTTTGTCATGTTACTCTTCACATCATGAAACAGTCCCAACCCCTTCTCCAATCCCATTAGACAGGATCATCACCTGAATTTAGAGATGGAGAAGCTGTGGCAGAAGCTGTGTTGGAGCAGGGCAGGACGGTGCCAGGAAGGTGTCCTGGCTGGGTGGCCCCTTTCCTTCTCCTCACCCCAGAGCACATGGCCTCCTTCACACACAACTGGCTGTGTGTTCCTTAGAGCTGGGCTGTAACTCTTAACAAGATTGCTGAAAAAACCAAGTGTGCTTCCATAAATGGTATTTTGACCTTTATCACAACCCACAGTTCTTGTGGGTGTGGTAAAGCTCCTTTAAGCATTTGGGCTTTGTTTCTGTTGCTAAATAAAATTTTTCCAGGGAGTGTGTTTGTGCACTGACTGCTGAGCATCTGTGCTGCCTAACTTTGAGTATGTTCCCTGGTTGTTTTGACCTGAGCTGTATGGTGCTCTCTAAGGCAATACCTACTCCTGGCACTGGGAAAGCAGGGAGCAGAAATTGTTTTAAATAGGGAATACAGATAAGCATGAACCAAATTTAAATGCCTCTTGCCAGGACAGACCTTTGAGGTTCAGCAGACTCTTCATCCTCCAACATCTCTGTCTCCTCATGAAACACATGCATCAGGCTCACATGAAAGAAGTACCATTTTGGTAGGCCTGCACATTATTTCAGGCATACTGGATGAAAAAAACCCCACTAAAATAGTATCTATATCTTAGGGCCACCATTGTACAGTGCAAAGCACAAAGGTGGGGTGGTAGAAGGGAGCAAGGCCAAATACTGCAGATTCAATCAGATTGTCCTGCAGGCCAGAAATATTCCCTGGATCTGATTTATTTAACAGTCTTGACATAGCATTAGAATCCAGCACAAATAAGTTCTTCCTACTTTAAAGTTTTACTGTAGCAATTGCTAATCCTTTTTTTTTCTGATTTCTTTAGACTTAAAATCCCTCTGCATCATGCCAGCAGACCTTCATAGAAATCTGGGGGAAAATTAACCAAATTTAATGTAAAACAACAGTGGGAGTTTCATTATTAAGTTTATTCAATATTAAATATTTAATTAATATTTTTCCAATATTATAACAACAAAGAGTCAAACTTAATTTCTCTTGAGCTGGGATGATAAAATATACAAAATATTTTTAAATTTTTCTCTTTAATTTTTTTCTGGCACTGCTAGTGTCTTTAAGATCTCAGTTTAGAAATATATTCAAACCTCAGGAAAACATAAAGCAATTTCACTCTCTTAACATGTAATTTAGAAATAACAATCTTTGTTCATCATTCAGGCAAAACAAAGCTGTTCTGCCATTGATTTAAAGGTTGAAGTGAATGCATATTGTTCTATTTTTGCATATTTATTCTATTGTTATGGAAAACTAGGAGTGTTGCAGATCTGAGGTTTCCTCCTATTAGCCAGAACGCACCTTGTGAAAAGCTGTTCCTGTGCTCATGGAATAGCTGCTGTTTCCAAAATGGGAGGTGCTCATCTTCACCTTCTACCAAAAAGCAGAACTGCATCCAGCATGTAAATCTTCCAGCATCTTAGCCTGGTGGTATATTCATAAATACCCCAAAAGCACATGGACAGGCTTGGTACTTATTGGAACCAATGAGTTACTCATGTGCATCTGAAGGTAATTGAGATTCCTTTCTGAGGGTTTGTTCTTAGAAGCCAAAAAGTTTTCATGATCCAATGGGACTTCGTAAAATAGCCTGGTGTTATAGAATTTTCTTGTCCTTTTGCCCAAAATAGCCCTGTAACTTCCTGAAAAAAGTTTTCACCTTTTGGGGTTTAAACTGTGCCTTCCATTCCACTGCTGTACCAGAAATATAGGTTTGACTGTTCAATCTTTTGGTGCCCACAACATCTGGTTAATGAGACCTTTGAGTGAGCTGCAGATAAATGCTGGGGACTTCATAGACCTGGGCCCAAAGAAATGTTAAAAGCTGCCTGAACCAGCTGATTCAGGATATACTTTGAGGTTTGGCATTCTCATAAAGAACATTTCATGAACACAAAGAAACTTTAATGGAAATGTTTGGGAAGCCTGAAATATACTTTAATCAACTGTAGAAATTTATAAGGGAATAAAAGTAAGTGAAAGTCTGGGTCATACCACCAAAGATTCCAATTCTACACAATTCAGTCTTGAAATCTGTTTGAAATAATGAGAAGCTGGTTATCTCTGCAGTAAACCTCCTGACACGAATCAGTTGTGTAAGTTTCAGTTGTTTTGATTACTTTTAGTTGTTTGATGGGGGTTTTGTTTGGGTTTTTTGTTTGTTTTTGTTATTGCTATTTCTATTAATTATTGTTTCAAAAAGAAACAAAAAATCCTCCAACACATCAGTTCAAAAAAGCACAACACTAGATCTTTTTACGCTAAATCAGTTCAATGCTAATGTATTTCACAGAAAGGAGCATGCTTAGGTCAAGGCTGCTAAATCACATTAAGCATTAAAAGGAGTCTGCAATTCTACAATGAACAATACTAGCAATCAAAGTTTAACATCTGTGGAATATGAATCAGAAATATTTTCTTTTTCTGCCAAAGAAAATGTGCAGGAAAATTAATTTCTCTTATGGAGACAAGAACTTTGAAATGAGAAGTGAAATGGCAAACTATTTCTCATTTTGGATTTTTTTTCTTTTAAATATGAACATTAAAAAAGTGCAGGTAGAAAACAGTTTGTATATGTTTCAGAAACCTCTTAGCATGTCATCTGGCACAGCAGGTGTGTTCTTTGTTGATTGACTTTTTGAATGGGTCAATACCAAGTATCCTAAAGGTGGCAAGTTGAAAAAAGAAGAGTGGGTTAAGGCTCTTTCCAATCTGTACTGCAGAAATTCTTTGCTTTGTAGCTTCATTTCAAAACAAATATGACAAATATAAATATTTTTATAACAGTGCAATTACTGCAAACTCTTAAAATCTCTATTTCTACCACAAGTTTTTACATTTCCTACAAAAATTGTGGTGTAAAATCCCAGGGTTGCTATTTTGCAGGAAAGCACTGTGGCTGATCATGTGGGTGATCATCACTGTGTTGCCTTCTGGCCATAAATTTTCAAAGACTTGAAAAGTTTCAGCTTGACAAACCCAGCCTAGGACATTTACACTCATTTCTCTGGCCTGGCCTTTTTGTAAATAGCAAATTTATTTACACATAGGGAAGGTGTTAGGGTAGATTAGGGGCTGTTTTCCGATTTCAATGTTTTTGTCAGCTATGATGTACTTCTACATTAAGCCCAGATGTTACGTAGTAGATTTAATGTAAATAAAATAAATTTGTTTCAGCTTGCCCAATACTGGATTCCCTAAGCTCTGTGCAGATGCCTTGGCATAAAGAGCAAAATCCTTTTTGTGAAATGTGGTCACAATGGATGTGATTTTCATAGGTAAAATGTTTAGCTTTATTCTGGTGACTCTGAAGTCTATTGGAGACTTCTGTCAGTTTCAGTGGAGGTAAAATAATTAGGTCAACAGAGATGGTTTCTGATGGATTGATCTTAAAGCAGTAGCTGTTTTCTATAACAGGCCTAACCTTTCTGCCTTCGGTCAGAACTGGCTGTCATACTCTGAGTTGCCTGTCAGCAGTCTAAAGGCTGCTTATTTTGAGGGATATTCTGGGATACTTCAAAACAAAAAGTGCTGTACCAACTGCCTTGCTTTGCTCTTGCCGTTTGTTAAAAGGAACCTGTGAGATAATGGCTACTGCTCATACAAACAAAACTTTTCCTGAAGCCATTGCCTAGTTATATGGTTCTTTATACTTCATGCCCTCATGAGTTCATCTTCGTGCCTGCATGGTACTGTTGTGTGTCTAGACCCCTTGGGAGTGTTTGAAAACAAGAACAAAAGCAATATTTCTTTGTGTTGTCTTCAAACATATCCCCAGTCAGTGGATTGCTATGTATGCTTAGAGCTTCCTATGAATGAATATGGGTCAAAAATTAAGCCTGTTCTGGAATTTAATATCATGAGATTCCGATGCAAGCATCACTCCTGAATAGCAGGAGTGCTATTCCCCCCATTTAGCAAGCATCAGACGTCAGTGCTCATTCTCCATTCACAGAAAGCAAAGCAAAAGTTCGTGTGCTACCTTCCATCCTCATCAATAAGGTTCTCAAAACCAGGGCTACGTTGTGAGTAACATTTCAATGCGTCTTTTTTTATATTTTTTTTAAATTTTATTTTATTTTAAGCTGTGTTTTTCTTTGGTGTCCATAAACTGGAAAGTATCAAAGCTGTTCCTGAGTGTTTGTTAGGTTCCCTCCACATGAGTAGGGCAGCTCCTTTCCCTCCTTTAGCAGAGGTTAGTGTTTTGAAAGCTGAAGACTATTAGGAGTCCTGGTTATACATGACTGGCTTGTGTGATGCCTGCTTGTACAATATGTGGCTATAGAGTCAGCCAACTCCATCTTGCCCAGAATGTTTTCCAAGTACAGGTTATGGAGGCCAAAACAATTTTGGGTTAAAAAAAAATAGGCTAACCTACTATACAGAGCCTTTTACACACCATGCTTTAGAGTTGCTCTAAATTCAGATTCTAATAATTTGAAACCTTGAAAAACAGTGTGTGAAAAACGTCTGAGGGGCTGAAATGCATTGAGGTCTAGAGGTGCAACTTGGAAAACTCGCTGCCCTTTTATTTCCAGTTCTAAGGTATTTGAATGTCTCTGAAGGGGACTATTTTAAAATTATTCTTCTTGCTACTAAAGCTTTCCTTGAAACTTATGAGTCAGAACAGCAATTTTGGAGAGTCTGGAAATGTAATCACAAATATGTAAATGTAATCTAGAAGAATGGGCACCTAAGATACATTGCTAGCTTAAATAAGACATGAGAGAAGTTTTCAATGTGCCAGTTTGAGAAAAATGTTGAAATAATGAATGGAAACTGTTATTAGGTTTTAAATTATTATTTATAATTTTGATTAGAGTGGTTGCCTCTCTAGTTGCGTTACAAAGGAGGATCCATTGAAGGTCTCTACTGTGTCCAGGGCTGTGCAGGTGAAATATGCATCTTATATGGTAATCTCTAATCAAACCATAGCAGTTAAGACATCTCTTCATGTTATCCTAGAACACTTCCTAAAATCCATGGAGCTTCATAAAAACCTAACAGTTCATGAGCTATAACACAAAATTTTGAATTTGACAGGTCTCAGTGTTCTGTTTCTGCCAGCAAGAATTTCTACCTGCCCATGGTTTGTGAGCTGCTGACTATCTAAATATTTATGGGAAATAACTTATTCAGTGCTACTTCCCTATTTCCTGTTTAAGGTCTAACCCTCTGAAATTATTCTTAGACTTATGCTTGTTTTAATTTCAGCTCTCAAATAATAAAGACCCAGGCAATTTGAATGAATACAAACTGACATTTTTTTTCTACCCTCACACAGTCTCTATTTGTTTATTCATTTACTTATACGTATGCCCCTAGTTTGTTTAAGTTAATACAAAATCAGATTGTTGCAGGGCAGACAGCTTGCTGCCCCATTCTTGTGCTGCAGAACTCCCCACAGTGGCACTTGCAAGCTCAGGTTTCCCATTTTAACAGGGGCTGGGCAGACATCAGTGTTGTAGGGTGTGAACTTTGCTCAAGCTGACTCCACCTGAACAGGGCTGAGGCTCTTTCCTTCTGCCTCTTCCCCTCTCCACAGTGAATCTGCGCCTGTCAGGTGTTGATAATAAACTGCTGCAGGCTGTGCCATAGTGCCCCTCGTGATAGACAGCGTCGGAAATGCTGGCACAGCGTAGTTCTCTCCTGCTGCTGTTAATAATGCTGCCCATCTGTTCAGCAGTGCTGCAGAGAACTATTCAGTACACAAATCAGAGGAGAAGAGGGCATTTCGGTATTGTTTTAGTTTGTCTGGGTTCATATAGTTCCAGTGGTCTTCGCAAGACCATTCAGGGACCGAGGCTGGGACACGAGGTGTGGTGCCATGCCCCGCTTGGAGACACGGACTCCGTTTCCTGGGAGCTCGGCTTCAGCATCCCCCACCAAAGCACTGTGAGACGTACTTGGCACTAAACGCATCCAATTCCCAGTAAAGCACTTCAGCATGTGCTGAGGCATTGGGTGAACAGGGAAAGAATATTAAGATTTTAGATGGGGTTACGGGCTTTTTTGAATCAAATTGTTGTTTTCTATATACTTTGTTCAGCTTGAGCCTGAGAGCTGCTGAGTACTCATTGCAGGAAAATTCAATAGGAGCAGCAAATGCAGGATGCTTTCAAAAATCAAACCTTTCCGAGAAAACTGCAAAAGAGAACTGGCATTTATGGACTCTAGTGTCCTTAATGAATTAAACAGAAACTGGAAAAAAGAAATGTGGCAAACGCTACTCCTGAGGTAGCAACAGGGTATCTCTGGTTTCATCCAGGCACAAATAAGCATGACAGGATACAAATTTCCTTGAAGCTGACCTAGGAGAGAAAGTGATTTATGATCATATTCAGGAAAAGTGGGTTTGAACGAGCTTCCATGAGCTGAGTCATCCTTTGGACTTTACTCAGGCCTTGCTGAGTTCAGAGGAAGTCCAGCTGACTCTCACCTGGTCAGATTCTCCTCCTATTGATGTTAATGGGAGTTTTGCCTGGATGTAACTGGGAGCGGGTTCAGACACAGAGTTATCAGCTATAGGAAAACTCCCCCCCTCCCACAAATCTATCATGCTATAAATATAATATTAATATTGAGCGATTTAGTTTCAGTATATATTTCCCAGCTCTCAAACAATGGTCTTATAATAAAAAGCCGTAATAAAAGACATATGTTTTTGTAAATATATAAATAACATGCTTAAGTTACTCTTCAGTTGTGTTACAAGACTTGTCCTTTCTAGCACCCCACCTTTCCAGGAATTTTTCCCAATTAATTGAAAAGAAGGGTGGGGTACAGCCCCAAAAGACTTTTTTCCACTATATCACAGTGCTTTCCTACATTTCAGCGGCAACCATGGGTCCCAGATGTCGAGCTGTACTGGATACATTTCCCAGCAGCATCTGGCTGCCTGGCAGAATCCCCCAACCTGTTGCACTGACAGCTGTTAAGTCCCTTGGAGTTGCTTCATGCTCCAGTAGCAGCTTGGCTTTGCTGTCTGTCTGAATAACCATGCTCACATGGATGCCGTATGCCTTTGATCCTCATAGTTTAGCTCTTGGTCTTTTTCTGGCTGTAGAAGTATAGATAGATCCCTTGCTGGGATTCTTGGGCAGTAATTGTAGGGCAGGAAACATTCCAGAAGTCACCATGTACATGCTGGAGTGTCCCCTTTGTTAGGGACCTCTGCCTCAGTCTTTAAACACTAGAGCCAGCTTCCTTTCCTAACATCCACATTGTCTGGAGAGAGGCACAACTCCTTACCCCAGCCCTGTATATCAACAAGGCAGTGTCTCTTCGTCAGGATGCTGGGAAGCAGAGGTCAGTCTAAAACAGGGCTTGTCTAGGAACACTGATAGCAGCAAAGGAAGGGTGGAAAGAAGGGCAGCAGCTTTTTTTAAAAAAATCCACACACACCAGTGTGTATATATGCTTATATTTGTGTGTGCAGGCAATGCTGTCGTCACTGTGCACTTCTCATGCTTCCTAAAAGCTTTGGGTCAGCTGAGCTGTTGCCTTGAGCAAAAAGGAAAGTAGAATTGGCTGAAATTTTCCATTTCACACCTCAACTGGATTTTTTTATCTTTGAAAGCTTCGGAGTTGTGTTTGCAATTCCTCTTTCCTCACCACCTCTTGTTTGCAATGAGCTATAATGAGAGGGGATTAGTACAAGAACAGGAGCACTTCTGGGTGTCGAAGGAAGGGTTAAGAGAGCTGAGGTCTGAGAGGGAAGATGTAAGAGAGTTGGAAGCAGAGCAGTGTGGAGAAGAGCCAACAGAATTCTCCAGTAGAAGAAAAAACTCATAATTTTTGCCAGTAACGACTGACGTGTTTTGCACCGTGTTTGGGAAGAGAGGTACATCGCAGGCAGCAGATAGGATGTGCTCTACCCTAGCAGTGCTGCTGTGACCAAGCAGTTAAACAAGAAAAACAAACTTCCTTCTTCAACTGTTCAGCTGCCTCTGAACCCTGTTACAAACCCTGTGCACAGCAGTCTTGTTGAAATCTTGCTCTGACACAAGTTTCTACTCTGTCTTAAGTCCTCCAACACTCCTGAAGTTTGTTTCATTTTATTTGAAAAGTTCCTCAATTTTGACCCATTTCCTGTGCAAACAACATTTCCCAATAAAGTTTTGAAACTTCCCATGAAACACATCCTTCTAAAAGTATTCTGGTCATGTCCCTTGCCTTTGATGGAAAAAGGCAGTGTCTGTATAAAAAATAGCACTCTGATTTGGAACATATTTGAGTGAACCCACATGCTGGTATTAATTGGCACAACCCCATTGAACTGGCTCAGTCTGTTACAGGAAAATATCATGGAAATTCACTGCCTTTAATTCTACAGCTGTGTAGCACATAAACATCTACACACATACACGTGTGTCAATGGGGAATGGCTATTGGAAGAAATCTGAATTTGCAAATATTACGTTCAGTTCACTGTAACTTTCACAAGTAGTGTTGACCCACTCTTTAATCTACTTAGTGTCATTAGCTTTGAATTTATGTCCAATCTTGGCAGGTCAGTGCCTGGTCCCTCTAACCTACCTTCACGTTGGCCATTGCTACATTGATAGAATTATGGCTGTGATTCTTTCCCAATCTTCTGTTGAGAAATTCTGGATATAGCATGGTGTGACTCAAATTTAGATCACAACCATCACTCCTGAGGATCAGGCAGAAATGTTTCTGAATTACATCATTTTATGAGCACTTACAGAGACAGAACTTTGTAATCTGGAGGTCATCTTTTGTTGTCTCTGACACTGAAATAAACAGTTCTGGTACAACTATATGACTGGTTTTCTAGCTGAGACAGAATAAAGCTATAACTGTGTTTTAGATAAATATGATATTGTTTTATCCTGTACAAACAAGCTGTATAGCAAGCAATGTCTTATTCAGAGTAAGTAGTCATTATAATTGAGAGCAGGAAAAAAGGTTGAATGTGGAAAAGTTCATTATACTACAAGTGTGTTATTATATTTACAGAGATATTGTATTTAATAAGAAGAACAGTTTGTATCCCAGCAGGAGGGAATGTATAAGTGTTCTAAGTTGTGGTCAAAATGTGCAAGTGAATTGTTTTTTCCAAGAGCAAACAATTCTAGAGTCAGTCAGAAAATTAGAAAAAAATATTATTTTTTTGTTGCATTTGATTTATTTTTTCCATTTGCTTGATTATCAGAGGCATTGTTTGTTTTGTTTTGTTTTGTTTTTTGTTCTGATAAGAAATTGTTAGGAAAGAAATCCTTCTTCAAAAATTCAATTACTTATGTAAGGCAAAAAAAGTTTATGTTGAGGGATGTTTGTAAGCTTGTATTTTCTGTCCATGAAAAATAAAACCATCTGAATATTAATTAAAATAGCTTGATCATTAAAGTTCTCTAATCATTACCACAGACACTGGCCCTGGTTCAGGAAAGTGTTTAAATACATGCTGCTTTATATTTTTCTGTCTCAGGGATTTTCCTAGGTTCTAGAATGTGTGCATAAGCATTCTTCCCAATTTCAGGTTCCCTCCTTGAGCTGGCATTGGCAAACCCTTGTCTCCACGTGTGGGTAAACCCGGGGGTTGTAATGCAGGTTCAGTTACAGCACACAATTCTTGTGTTCTGATTCTGCAACTCTTGACTCACGGAATATAAGACTGAGATATTTCCCTATTATGCAAAGTTGCACGTTTAACTCACTGTTGTTTTAACCCCCCTGGAAGCTTGGGACTGAAGTCTGTTTCCTTGCTGCTGCAGAAGCTTTGCTTTTCTATTGTGTGTGTGTCCTGGGTTGTTATTGTAGGGTTGTGATCTCGGGCTGTTTGGCTAGCTGTGTTTCTTTTTTAGTTTTAGTTCAGTGAAGCATTTGATCTGAAACAAAGTGAGCTATATGTGAACTGAATTTTTTAAAAAGCACACATTTGGCACCTGGTGTGACTATATTCATAATTTCTGGAAAATATTTTAAACCTGCTATATCCATAACTTCTGCATAAGTTTTGGGACATAGAGACGCATTCCCCACACAATCAATTTGCTAGCCGGTGGATTGCTTTGCTCCTCACTCAGCCCCAAGTAGCAGCCTGAAATACATCTCTTATGGGAGTATGAAAAAAAAAAAAAGTAAAAAACAAACCTTGCCGTGCTGTATCAGCACAAACTGAAACCCTTGCGGGTGGATGCTGCGAGTGTAACACTTGTGAGTGGAATTGCTTCGTGAAATACACAGGGAATTAAAAGGATGCGTCAGTGCTCCGTGCGGGCACCCGCCAGAACAGGGTACCGCATGCCCAGGTCTGGGGATGGCTTGTCACGGCTGCTCCGGGGCCCCGAGCGCCGCGGCGGCGTTTTGGGGAGGTCTCGGCTGACCCCTGGTGGCTGCCGGGCCGCCCCCGCCCCCCTGCCCTCCCCCGCATCCCTGCAGCTGCTCCGGGCGTCCGCTTCCACTTCCCAGCTCCATCATCTTCAGCAGTTTTAGATCTCAGGCTCCCCCTGCGTGAAAGGCGACTCAGAATCCTTGTGCAGCTTTTTGTCGTCCTGATGGAATCTTTGTTCGTTTGGTTTTGTTATTTTTTTAATACTTAAACCACAAAGGTTTCTATTTACACAAAGAAAAAATATTTAACATTTAAAAGAAACTCGTGTCTCCAAACTGTCACAGAAACGGTAGCAATGCAACTTCATGTCCACTCCTAAGAATCCCTATTGTATAAAATATACCTACACCTTCTCTCAGGTTTTCTTGGGAAAAAATAGAGCAGAAAGATGTATTTATTGTCTTTCAGCACACCTAACCTTTTTGAGGTTTCATACCCAAAGCTTTACAGATTTTCAGCAGGTATTGGGTTTGGTTTTTTTATAAGAGCACAAAAGAAACTGTCAGTGTAAATTCTTCAAAAGAAACTGATTTGCGAGAAGTTGAAATCAATGCAAGTTCATTGAATCAGACAGACACTTGGTGCCTGGAAAAGGAGAAGGCAGAGCAACTTAAAGCAAGGAAGAAGAAATTTAAAAAAAAGAAGAGAGAGGAAATGTGGAACAAAGTAAGATGACTAATACACCTTAATACCAAGATTTGTTCTATGGATGTGTTCTGTGCAAACCTAAAGCAAGGATCTTATTCTGTTTTTTGGAGGGGCCAGGGCTTTTTTCTGAGTCAGGAATGAATGGATGTTATATAGAATTGATATACAAATACTTCCAGATCCAGTCGTGCCTTGATACACAGAACCTAAACACATCTTTTGTGCGTATAACACTTGGTTTCAGTCTCACAAACACTAGTTTCAGTGGATTTGCCATATGACTTACATGATGTGTGTATAAATGAAAAAAGAATTAGGTCTTTTGTTTGGGTTTGATTTTAATAGAGAAAATCTGTAGAACTAAACTAAACCGAGTGGAATGGCAGGCTTGCATTTATGTGTCCTGCAAAAAGCATCTTCCCATTCTGTTTTTTTTAACTTTCCATGCAGGATTGCCAAGATACATACGGTACATGTAAGGAAGTCTTCCTCATCTGAATTAGCAGCACCGATTCATTATGTCGCGGTCTCCTGGTTTTGAAGGGACTTGCTAAAAAGGAAATCCCACAATCTTGTCACACATATAAAGATAAGTAACATTCCTACTGGATTCATTATCAAAGAGATCAGTGCAGTTGTAGTCCCACATTCTCATTTCTCCTTTCAATGTATTCCAAGCTCTTTTCCTTTTTTTTTTTTTTTTCAGTCTGAAAGTGTTGTATATTTTTCATGAGAACTTTCTGACCAATTCCCACTAAATTAGAAGGGTGAAGTGAATATATCTGGCTGTGTTACAGCCTTCTGCTAGTGAGCAATCTGCAAAATGTTTGCAGCCTTTGAAAGGAGGACTCTGTACATGTACCCACAGAGGTGTAACTGTCCAAGAGAAGCAGGCAAAGCACAAAGCAGAGGTTAGAGGGTTTGATACAGTTTGTTTTGCCTTTTCAGTCATTCTTCCTGCCCTCTCGACACTTCTCTCATGCCGAGTGCCTCTGCAGTAACAAACTCAACCAGTCACGTCACCTAAATGTAATCCACAACTTGGCCCAAAACTAAATTGTTGAATTAGAAAGCTTTTTTATTGGCAGTTGTACCCTTGTTTTTTTAATTGTTTGCCTAAAGGATGGAGGCAGGCTCTCTGTCCCTGCAAATTATGGAGCTTCATTGTCTTCTTCAGCTGTAATTCATACAGAATAAGGATGAAACTGAGACCCTTTGGGTTCACCTCTGCAGGTGTTTCAGCTGCTGGGTTCCAGCTTTGTCCCTGTAAAGTGGAGAGGCTCTTATGTCAGGCATCACTTATGGAATGTCATGCTCACTTTGCAGATGTATGAAGCATATCTTTGGGCACTAAAAATCCTAGTTTTATGGCATCTGCCTGTCCTATGAGTTTCAAAGAATTATAATCTTTGGTTTGCATTGCTGTGAATTGATTTTGCTTTTTAAGGCAAGCTAAAGTCCATGGCTCATGCCTTCCATTAGGCTGTAGCCTGGATGACATGGCTGTGAACACCAGGCTGTTTCATACCTGATGAAGACGAGGCTCTTTGCCTCAAGCAAGTCCAAAGCTGCATTAACAGGATAGCTGAGGGGTAGAGGATGTGGCTGCACATAAGATGACCAGATCCTTGCTGGGTTTCACCAAAAATCATGTCTGATGCATCTGTGGAGTGATGGACAGAACCAAAGATGACACAGATCTTTGTTTTAACCAAGTCTTCAAATAAAAATCTTCAAAGAGCTCAACTTTTTTCTTGTTTGCTCTTGTAAGCAACAAAAGTGTCTTGGATCTTTAAAAAAATTCCAATTCAGCCATTATTAGGTGAGGATCAAGGTAGCAGAGTATGAGGAAGTTCAGCCTTGGCTGACCAAGGTGTTTACTTCCTGGCCTTAAAAAGTGTGAGAAGTTGTACACTCCCTGATGGTGTGTTGATGAATAAAGTTAATAGAATTTTTAATATAAGATGCAACAAGTGGATCCAAATCTACCACTGCTTTAAAATATGAAATAGATACTTACCTTATAAAGCTAGAAAGTGTTTTGTTGGTAGTCATGGCAATTTGCAGGTGTTAAATTAGCCACAATGGAACTGCTTAGTTCCCTGATGCAACAGAAACATTTTGAAACTTACCATGAAAAAATTATTAAAGCCCTGCAATATAGTGAATATAAAGTTCAAAAAAGAGTGGAGAGTGCAAAGTTATATCTGTATTTCCATGAAATGTCATAAAATGGGATTTTATGCTGCGCAATACAACCTACTGCTTCAACCGAAATAAGGAACATAGTTTGATATTTTCATTAAATGCAAAGTATTTGTAGATACTGGTGGCAATTAGGTGTTGCGGATGCAGTCATCAGTTTGAAACTGAGCATATAAAATGGTATTTTAATAAAAAATACAGTCACCTTGGTACCTGAATCTACCCTTATTGTATTGCATGGCAGACACTCTTTGCATTAGACTGCAGTCACAGGTTAACAAGAAGGGAAATTTCAAGGCATAGAATTAGCTACAGGAAAGTTCTCCCATTATTGAATGAATGCAATAAAGACACAGCAAAATTTACAAGGAAAAATTTAATAAAATATTGACTATAAAGGCTACAACATTCTATGTCTGCTCCATAGCTTATATCCAAAACTGTGCATGTTCAAAAGTCCATGCAAATTGGACTTAATTTACTTTGCTTCTATTTCCTTCTTCAGGAATATGAAGTGAGCACAATAATTTTCCTTTATTTTATCTATAAATGGTTTCCTATATAAGAGCTTATTAAAAAGGAGGCAGGCTTAGGCTGTCCAGGATGTTAGAGTGATTATGTCTTGGCAGCTCAAGAAGAGGCTGAATCCAAGGCCCTGACTGTTTGTTAGCATCTTGCCAACACCGTGGATTCCTCTGATCAGGCTAAGAAATGTATGGACAGTGACAAGTGGACTCTTTCCCAGCTCTATTTCTGTCATTGCTGCCAGCTGTCAGCTTTTGGTACTATATTAATCTTCGGCTGTGTAGAGGGCAATTGGAATTGCCATGCCGAACTCTGCCAGGGATCCCCAAGTTTCTCTGTTAAGTTTCCATACAAAAAAAGTTACTTTCACTGCAAATATTTCTATTGTGAAACAAGAGAGAGGAAAACAGTGTTGCTAGGAAGGCTGTGCCTTCTGTCTTTGTTCCCAGGAAAAGCTCCTAAGGTGTAGGGGACACAAATGGCTGCTTTCCAGATGGTTTTTAAGAATATAAAGGTCCAATCCACAGACATAAAAATTAAGCTAATTTTATGTCACATCTCTTGGACCTGTGATAAGTTTAGCCAGATGTAGTTCACTAATTGGTAGGGTATTGATTGTTTTCATTGCATTGCATGGCTGTTTATGTAACTGGAATGGAAGTGGTTCTTAAGAACCAAGTTTGTCAATTCCCATCTGTGCACAGAAATGCTCTTCAGTGTGCAGCTGTGGTAGAGTCTCATCCTCAGGCAGGGAATATATCAGCACACCGTAACCTGTTGATTGTGTCCTTGTAGACACTTTAACCCCAAATGATCTGCAAACAGCAAATATGCACATACCTCTTGGGCATCTGAGAGCATGCATGGAAAGAACTAAAGATCATCCAAATTGTCCCAGACAGGTCTGGGCAATGTTCCTATGGAAGATTTACCCTGGGCTGCAGCTTTTCCCATGATCACAGTTGTCTGGAGAAATGGCCTGTCAGGGGACCTGCACCTAGTTAATACCATCACAGGAAGAAACTTGCCAACTCGAGATGGATAATGTGTTAGGGGAAGTGGTAGCACTTTGTCTTCCATGGGCCCAGGTTTCAACGGCTTCTTCAGAAAAAAAACAACCTTGGAAGTCAAAAGAAAGTTCTGGCCCAAGGGAGGTGCTCTGTACGAAGTATTTTGCACAGTTTTACTTTTGCAACAGTTTATAGATGAATGGGGGAACAATAACAGGGGCAAAGTACATTACTTACGTGTAGAATGGTCCAACTGCTTCTGAACCTTATCTGCCATTTCCCTGCATCCTTGTTATCTTACAACGCATGGTGGTCCACAGTGAGTTTGCCTGTATCCTCAGCCACTAGACAAAGTGACTTTTAGTTACTCTAAAACCTGTGGTGTTGGTGTGCCAGCATTGTCAGTGACTCCAGGCAGTGATTAAACACAGAAGTATTTTTCCCTACATTTATGAAACCTAAAGATATTTGTTTTGATTCCATCACTGTCACCTCATTAGGCACCAGGAAAGTTAGGTTATACATTGAATCAGTTTTGCACTTGGTTTTGTTTACTTTTCATAAATTAACATGGTAATTCACTGTAATAAAATTCTTCGTTTACACAAAGATATCAAAAGGCATCGTCCATTATTCTCCTTAATGTTACAGCTTTAGAATGTGCCGTGAAAAGCTCTGTTTATATTGCAGCTGGATGGAGCACTTACCACAGAGCGTCACATCCCAGATATGCTCTGCTGCTCTGCAGCAGAGAAATGTCAAATCATGAAGACAAAAAAAGGGATCCCACACAATTATTACCACCTCAGAAAAATCACCATTAAAATGTCTCTCATCTCACTGGATTAATTATCCTAAACTCTGCCTATTCCCATTTGCATTCCTGTTTCTTGGCCTAGCAGGTAGCAGTGAGGCGCACTCCTGCAGGCATGAGAAGGCTGAGACCTATTACCTGCAGTGTCACAAGGGCTGTTCACAGTCATTAGAGCAAGAACCATCTGCAGTGAAGGCATCACAGAATTTGGACAGACTGTGCACTTTTATCATTGCAAACAACTGATCCTCTACCATCAAAGGCATGAAATGCTCTTCAGTCCCTCTGTGCCCTAGCAGATTTTGGATTCAGGGTGCCCTTCCCTACTGATCCAAAGTGGTTTTGTTCTCCAAAGAGAAAATGGTTCGTACTGCCTCTAATTCCAGATGCTGCTTGGTGCTTGCAAGCGTTATTTCTTTCTGATATATAGCTTTGCTTTGGGGTTTAAGGCTATAGAAGAAAATATTGTTCACTTCTCACATGTGGAAGTGAGTTACTGAGAGCAAAACAAAGCCTAGCTTAAGCTTCTGTTTCTTCTTTTTTCTCTCTTTCCTCTTTAAGGACTGTTTATGTTTGCATGACCTGCAGGGGAACTGGAAGTGCACTAGATGATCTAGCAAAGCACAAAACCTCCACAAGTATGTGTGCTTTATTTGTGCCTCCTCTGAACTTTTTTGGGAAGAAAAAAAAAAAAAACAGGCAGAAAAAGGAAAGGATCAGATGGGTAAAAATTCACTATTGTGCTTTACATCAGATAACATTCTGGCCTATATTTGCACCAGTCTCAGCTGATGTCATTGAATGGATAAGACAAGGCAAATGAGATCCAGCCATGCTTTGCCACAGCACACAACAAAAGCACCCACAAGAAGAGATTTTTTTCTGGGCTTTCAACGTTGATACTTTAAGAAACAGGAGGCATATTTTAGAAGACCACCTTTATGGACAAAACTTTTTCAGAAGTTTTATGACCATGTATGGAACATATACATTAAAAAATCTTGCAGGTTTAATTTTTGGGTTTAAAAAATAAAAATTATGGCACCTAGAAATAGGCTAATAATTAAACCTTTCATCTAAAATTTACAAAGATCTTGTATCTTTGATGGATGATGCCATGAAAAAGTGTAATTTTTATTAACTTTTGTATTATCATCCATTCAAGATAAGGGGCAATAAATTAACTGTGTTCTGGAAATCCACAACTTAGAGAAAGGTTTATCACACGGTTTCCAGCATGTGGTTTGTAGAGCGCTGGATGCAGGTGAGTTGCTTGCTGGCACTCTTCTCCCAACACACAGGATTGCAGAAGCTGTAATGCAGGATGGACCCAACCCCTGTGCTGGACAGAACTGGACACAGTAGATGTGGTGAGCTGATCTAAGTCCTGCAGAGGAGGTATCACTGCAGCCACTGCAGTTGTGGTGCAGGCAAGTGTTGAGCTGTAAGGCGGAGGGAAATCACCACAAACTCAACCAAGATCTTCAGCCAAGTCAGGAAAAACACGGGGTAAGAAGTATTGGGACATGAGGGGGTAACAAGACCCAGGGAAAGCTCTCAGCGAAGGGTTTAGTGGTTTGGCAACATGTTTTGTGGAAGAAGCCTTCCTGCTCCATGGGTTGTGTCCCCAGGCTGCCCAGAAGCACATTAGCAGGTGGCTGGGGCCATCCTCCTCCACCCAGATGGCCCCTTGCCTCTCTCCCACTTCCTGAGAGACTTCTCTTGCCATGAGGGCTTCCCATTGGACTTGATCCCAAATCCACACAGTTAATGGAAAGGTTTCTACTAAGGTCAACTGCTTTGGTTTGAGTCAGCGCACAGAGGCACTCTTGAATTTCGGGAGTTCAGGATGGGGTCCTGAGGCTCCATCGCATGTTGAGCGAGGCGAGGAGTATGGCTACAGGTGTGGCAATGCCTGTGAAGGGCCAGAGTGGCTTGAACTTGTTCTCTACCTTCCCCCCCCTGCATTTTAGGGATTTTTATGGAAAACACATTTGTAATGTATTCAATTGCATCTATGCAGTGGAGAATTAGATTGGCATAAAGGTAAACAACTGGCAAATTATTCGTAACTCTAAATCTGCCCGATGTCTCTTTGTTCCAAAACTTTAGAAATTAGAGACTGCTCACCAGATGTTATAAAAGAAATTACTAATTTAACTGCTAAACTGCTAAAAGGCTCACTCTAGTAACATTTTCTTGCCGAAAATGTCTGTGTCTTGTTAAATGTTTATTGAATACTGTAATTATATTACATTTGCTGTTAAACGATATTGACATTTTTGAATAAAAAGGGGTTTTTTTTGTGTGTGGGGGGTTTTTTTAATCCAGGCAGGATCTATAACATGAACATCTGGTTGCAACCTAATGTGTGGCATTGAAACAAAAAAACCCCTCCCCACCCTCAAAGAAAAAAGCCTTCTGCCAATGTTTTTCTCTGTGTATTATTTTTTCAAAGTAGCTCCGGCTTTTGTAGCACCAGCTATGATTAAGTACCAGGACTTTCTCACTATCAGCAAATGTTTAAAGGCAAGTAACCAGCAAAGCTTCAGCAAGCTGATGGCTGGTGAAATAAGGATATATTTAGTAATGAAACAGCTGTTTCTTGAGCAATAACCCAGCTGTTTGGCTTTGAAAATACCTGTTAGAGTTATTAATCATATTAAAAAGTAGAAAAAAAAACCCTGACTCTGGAAGGCATGAAACAGACATTTTAAATGCCTTTTTTTTTTTAATAAAAAAGGTGGCTTTGTCACTGTAACGAGTGCAAGGGAAAAAAACGGAGAGTGGGGTTTGGAATAGTTTAGAAGAACACAGGTATTAAAACAGATGCACTTCATATTCCTGCTGGCTGCCAATCAAGTTTCTTATCATCACTTAATGGACTATGCTCTTGTAAAACTCTTGCAAAATGCTTTGTAGCATAGTAGTTTCCCTATTCATTCCCTCCTCTAACTCTTTCTGTTGAATTACTAGGAAGGATTCAGATGTGATGTTGACTAACTGCACCACTCCACGTACATTTAATTTTTTCCCATTTCCTATTGTGTAATGGAAGACAGAAATTTGGCTCCCTTCAGCCTTGGGACCTATCCATAACTCAAAGAATGTGATTTCTACTGGAGGCTAGAGTAAGGAATATGCATAAAATTCTACCATCTAACTGGAATGTTACAGACAGACTTTCTTTCATAGGGTTTCCCTGTCATGCAGTAGATTTAATCAAGAAAACCAGTTACAGTGTGCTGGACCCAAACAGATGTGAGACAAAACTCAAGTATTTAAATTGCAGCTTTTGCTATTCGTAAAGGTGTTGCTGGCTGGGAACATCTTCAAAAGCTAAAGTTTTCTTGTATGTAGGTAGGACCCAATCCTGGCTCCTCTATATGCATAAAAAGTAATTCTAGTGGCTCCATTGTTATTCCAGGTGGCCCTACGCTGCACAGCTGGAACCATTGCAAGAAAAGACCTATATATGTACAAAGCACATGTACTTTGGACAATGCATTAATTCACTAAAAAGCGGACAGATACATTTCTTTTGGCTAGGTTTTTGGATTTTCTGACTTAGGGTATTTGAGTTTTCTTTTGCTTTACATCTTTTTAAAGAAGAAGTAAATAGAATAAAACTCATATATGTTAAATATCGTCGACCTGAGCTACTTTTTTTCAGCTGGAACGGAATGTAGCAACAGTTTTAAAGCAGAATGCAATCTTTTGACCTGCTAAAATTACATGTTTCATTTACAAGAATCTGAATTGGAGAAGCTATATTTTTTTATTTATAGCATCACTTTTTATAAAACCACCCATATGAACAGAAATGTATCTGTCAACAATGCAAATAGCTCAGACTTCCATCAAAGAATTAACTCATGCATTGAAGGCTACATGGACTATCATAGCTAAAATCTGCTCCCATTTATCGTGGTTTACATTTTTTGTATTAAGAGTAATCTGCCTGCCGTACTGCAGAATGACTTGAGGGTCTGGCACTGTTCCCTCCCAGACTCACGTGATACAGGGTGAATGTGCACACTTTTGCCCTGGGGCTGGAGAGTCCCTTGCCTCACTGGATATTAAGCTTACCTTTCTCCTTGCAATCCTGTGACTTCATCAGATTTGAGAAGGTTTTGGGAAGGAGGCAATTAATTAGTAGAGCACATCATGAACCCTTTTTTGGCCACTCCCAGCATTAATCTGCTAATGTCACCATGACATCCAGAAAATAAATCACCAGCAGCTAAGCATGTGCTAAAAATGTGTTTGGACTCAGTAAATGTTATGCCAAGGTATCATGTCCGCGCACACACAAACAGCTCACAAAGAGACAAACCAGCACTAAGATAATTTTATATATCAGTGGAATCATTCCTAGCTTGCCAAAGGTATTTTTCTTTTCAGATTCTCTGTTTCCCCCAGAACAACACTGTGACCTAGCTTGCACATGTATTTTCACTGCAAGGGTTTTGTGCAAATCAAATTGAAGACAAAACTTGCATTCCAAGCAATCAAATGCCCACATTATTTCAGGTGTGTGAATGGGTGGAGTTTAAGCCTGGCCCTGATCAGGATCAGGACATCAAAGAGTTGTGGTTTATTCTGTAGTGATTTTTATATACTGGCATTGCAATACATCATTGAAGGCTAACAGAAATGACCCAGGGAAAAGGATTCCATAGAAAAGGTAGCAGCCAGTGAGGACTGAAGCCTGTCTCCATCACTTGCTGTGCTGCTCCATATCCCATTTCAGGGTTGTATGGTTCCACCTGAGGCTGGAATCCCCTTTGGCAGAGAGGTGAATGGGGCAGATGAGCTGTTGCAGGGGTTACTGGGTGCCCTGGCAGGCTCAGCGTGAGTCTCCTGCTGGCTTCTGGAAAGGGCCTCAGCCTCAGAAATAGAAAAATTTGTCTCAAGGTACCACCAATAGCAACAGGCCTAATGTGTTGGCTGCTCATCCTTTTTTTTTTTCTCTCTCTTAGAGGAATATGAAATGCTGGGTATAATTTAACACTGCACATCATTATTAAACATTATAACAATTATTGTACTATAATCGCATTCATATTTCTGTAAGTCATAATTATACTCATAAAAACACACATACAGATACACTATAGATGTGTAAAATATATACAGAAAGATAAACAGAAAAACCTTCCTAACATTATCTACCTAAAAATGTTTAAAGAAAATAAGGAAAAACGGAGTTAATTGCTTAAGTATAATCTTTGAGAAAAAAAAATTGTTTGCTTTTCTCAGGCTGCTCATGGTTGGTACGTAATTTTGCAGAACTTTGAAATATTTGTGCATTGATTTCTAATGCACAGTATTCGCCATTACGTTCTTTTTCAGTTATTGTTGTTGGCCCACTGAGAGCACTGTTTCTATTGCCTGGATGGATTAGTGTCCTTGTGAAATATTTGTGATTGCATCTCTGTTAATGACAGTAGAATGGGAACAGAATAGTCTCCAAGCAGTGAACGTTTATTTTTAAGACCGTACTTAAGTACCATTTATTAAATCCCTGCTTCCTCATCCAAATTCTAACAATATTTTATTAGTGTTCCTATTTATTTATTGACTTTTACAGAGCAAGGATACAAAGTTAGGTTTCAGGACACAAAGCTTTGTTTTATATACAGCTACTAAATGTAGCTGAATCCAAGGCAAAACATACTAGAAAGCAGAAGATGCCAACTGTTTGGAGCTTTTTTGCTTGGATAGTTTTTATTCAGATATGTTTTTCTTTTCACGCATAATTCAAACATGCTTGCTTGAGCAATGCCATCTGCAGGCTTTGTAAAGACAGTGAACCTGTTCTTCCATGTCTCCTTCCTTCAAAGACTTAAATCCAAGCTGAATGTGTGGATCAACCACCAAGACGTCTGTCTGCCTCCTAACTTCCCACTGCAGGTATAAAAGGTCTGTCAAAAGCAGCCTGTCATGCATGAGACTCAAAACAGAGAAAAAAAAGTCCTGTCCCTTGCGGTCTCTGGAGACAGCAATCCCCAAACTCCTTCAGAATCAGGAATCATAAAGGGGGACTCCTCTTGAACAGTGCAGATGACAGACAGGTTTCATGTCTCTTTCTCCCAGTAAGCCTGAACAACAAGGTCATTGACTGTCACCTTAAAGTTCATCTCTTTCCACAGTTTAGCTTGATGCAGTTGAGGATGTTTCATTCCTTTTACCTGAAGAGTGATGGCATGTTCTAAATCTTGTCTATTTTTTCAACTATTTTAGTTACTCTAATGAAACACAATACCTCTCTCTACATCTGGCCTTGGTTTTACCCTTAGACAATCATTGTTACAACACTACTTATAAAAAACAATGCATCTAAAAAATAATGTCCTTTTTAAAAAAAAAGACAACTTATCAAGTGTAAGTGAAATGTCAACATTTTTATAATCGATGAGTGCCATGAACAAAAGCAGGATGTAGAAACACTGGTGGTCTGATCCCTAATTGATTGAAAAGGCAATAAAGATAAATTGTTTCTTTTAAGACTCCGCACTTTCTTTTCCTAACTCATAATCCCTGCTCTACTCTACTCAGTACTAATCTCTCATAACACTGATAGTTCTGCACGGATCTCGCTCCTTGGAAAGGTCCTTATAAGGCTTTCTATCTCCAAAACAACTTTCTCTTAGTACCTACTTGTTCTTGGAAGAACCTTTTTGTCATGTCATGCAAAGCAGAAAATTAAAGTCAATTCCTCTTTCTCAGCCATTATGTCTGCAAGCTAAAAGGATCAAGGCATTGATGATATATCATTAACTGCATGAACATAGTAGTGTTAGAAAGAGCAAATGATACACAATCCTTCAATGGAAGGACCACTGGGAGCCCAAAGAGGGCTTAGCTGTTTATTCATTTTCAGTTGTTTTTTATATGCTGTAGTTGAAGTACTGAGAGATTATCTAAGGGTAGAATTAAAATAAACCTGTGTTTCTTGGTTTAGGAACTTCAGGAGTGAACACTAAATCTGACCAAACATTAGCCCTGACTCCGAAGGTTTAAATCATTCTGTGATTCAAAGTATCATCTTTTTATATTAAAGTGTGTCTTGCTGGTGAGTTACAAAAGTTTCCATCATGAGGGAAATCTACATCACAAGGACTGATTCTGTACAGTAGTCTATAGGATGGAGGCCTGTGCACCAACTTCATCAAATGCTGTTTTGCTATTTCATTGTGCATGCTCTGCATTGTAGAGTGGTTTTTTTACGTCTTGCAACCAATCCAGTTTCCTTCTGTAGCTTTGCACCTCCTCCTTTCTCTTGTTCCTTTTACTACGTGTTGTACATGCATACACAAAATGAGCACCACCTGCAATTCTTTATTACTAACATTATCTACACGTAGACAGCTACCCACCAGTTATGTTCCTTCTTTATAGAAACACAACTGTAGCCTTTAGGAAGCTAATGCTAAGCCTCATTTCGTTCTTTCAAGGCTTGGAAGGACATAAATCATTGCAATGGGAGCTTGTAAAGACAACATTAAGCCAGTATCAACCTGATGTAAATATTTCATGAAGAACTATCAGCAGTCAAACCATTAAGCTTACTGTTTGTTCTCTGGTATTGCAAAGCTATGTTCACTAAAATATATGGAAAGCTATAAAAGTGCCTTTCACCTGATATTGTCATGTCTTCAGGCTCTTATGTAGGAGGATGGTCTCATGGTTACAGCATGGGGCAGGACAACCTTTCTTCATTGCCTGCCCTCACACAGATTTTTCTGCAGGACTTCAAACGAGTCATCAGAGCAGGTGCAACAGAACGGACAGTGCAGACTGTTGATCAGAGGTCAGCATGTACAAATGTGCAAGAGTAAGAAATGAGTGAGGTAAAATTTTCTCTCCTTTGGGCACCTGTTCTCCTTACCTTAAAGAAATGGGATGTACTTTGTTGTTCCTAAATATTATCTTTAAATATTTCATGGTTATATCACTATAGTAAATGAATGTTTTCTAGATTTCACTGCATAGGGGTCTTTCTATGAACTTCTATAGATAACCAGATGTGCCTTTTCCTTGTCTTTTCCCCACCTCTCCTTCTTTTCAGGTTACCCAGGAAGTTCTCAAGAATCAAATCAAATTAGTATTTCACCATTGACAAAATGAGCCATATTTTATCAGATATTTACATAATTATTCACTGCTATTGTTCACATAAATATATACATGACCTTTTATCTGCAATGCTTTCATAAATCTCTAGATGAGGTTGAGTCCTTCTGCTGAGAGATTTAATTGTTCTTATATGTTTTCCATGGGAATGATGAAAGCCAGCTAGAATTACTGCTGAGTGAACTAGAGCAATCCTGGATTATGATGAATGGAAGTAGTGAATGATCGGTGACTGATGTAAGCAAAACATTACTGAGTTTGAAGCACCTATAATTAGAGGGACATGATATTTCAATTGAAGGTTGCCATGTCAAACATGGGACAAATACAATACTTGTCTTTTACTCCTGAAAGCTTTTGAGCAAGAAATTAGTTAATCACAAAATGACATGTAGTTATTACACAGCAAGCTTGCATAACTGCATCAGAACAGGTCTCATTTACATCAGGAACCAATTTAGCAAGTGAGAGCTAAAACACTGGGAAACGTTCCTTTGGACCTTGAGCTGACCCTGGATACACAAGTGCTGCAATCACATTAAAAAATTTTAGTCTTGTCCCTAATGAAGAGTTAACCTTTTTTACTACAGCTTCTCATACCTGCTAGGCTCCTGTCTGAAATAGCTCAGGAAACATGACTCTGGGTTCAGGTGGCTGCCTGGAAATTCCTTGTTTGACTCATTTAATTTGAATCAATAGCTCTTTTTTTTTTTAATTTGTTTGCCCCATAGAAGATTTGGCTCACAAACTACAGGGTGGTTACGTCAGGACATGTCAGGAGGCAGCTGGAAAGCTTACCTCTAAGGATAGTATTTACAGAGCTGGTGATTGTACTTAAAAGGATGTGACCCATATACAGGAAATCATGGAGATAAAGTAGCCCTGTTTTTCTAGTAAAACTCATTTCTAATGAAATCTAAGAGTTTCTGAGACATAACTCAAAACTGAGTGTGAGCAAGAGGAGGTTGTAAAAGCACATCACTTCTGGAGAAGAAACCAAGCAGGTCAAAATAATTGGCTTTAATGAGAGGAGACAGAAAGTGGACAGAATATTGGATTTTGGAGGGGAGACATCAGGGGTGCAGATCTTTGCCTCCTGTACAAAGCAGTATATATAATCAGAGTCCTGGTGGCGCACAGTGGACCTTAGGTTCACCTCAGTCCTCATTTCCTGAGGTTCTTTTGACACCACTGAAGTCTATTAAAGACAATCTTCTCTGGCAGTATTTCAAGAGAGAAGGGATATTATGAAATGCAGCAAGAGCAGAGAAAAATAAATGATCATCAGTAATGTCCTTTTAACACTGTGTGTGTAGAGGGAGAGTGTGAGCATGTGCACACATGTAAGTAATCTGGATTTAAACTGATTTTTAAATTAAATGCTGTCAGATGGACAAAATGAACAGAAAAAAATGTTTCTATTCTGCATTGCCCGCATTTGGGTAAGTTTGGCTGGTAACAACCATAAGTAAAGAAAAATTAGAGAAAAGCAATTCCCATTGGTGCTGTTGCTTTAGGAGAAATAACTGGTAACCAGTTGTGGTGCTTCATACAGGCTTTGTTACATCTCTTTTCCTTTGCCTCTCTAAAGGGAAATAGATCAGGGCCAGCACACTGTATATATTAGCAGGTTAACATACTGGGCTATACTTGCACTTTACTGTAAATGTTTTTGGTACTTCTTCTAAGTCTGTGTTTACCTTGGGTATTTTTGTAGTTCACACATGTGAAATAACAGCTGGGACTTGCCAAAATATAGCAGTCAAGTGCTGTACATGTAGTAGCTTTAAAACTAACACAGGTGTCCTAGATCCCTTACGCAGAATAAACAGAAGCACACGATCAAGAGTGTGTCTAACTCCTCTCTTCTGGAAATGACGTGTCTTGAAATGCTTGATCTGACAATTGCGGCCTCTCAAGAAAGAAGTATCACAGAGGTGAAATGCTGTTGATTTCTACAAACAAGTGCACTGTCTTAATTTTTTTAATATAAAGGCATTATCATCATAACTTGGATCTATCTATTTCCACCCTCTCTTTTTCAAAGGAAAGGCAAGTACATTTAATGAGCTCAGTTCACTCCTGGGTCACACCAGAGCAGAAGGACAAGACCTCCATTGCTGGAAAGACCACCCAGAGAGGAGGAAGCTGTGCTTGCCCAGGAGGGAGGTAAGACAAGAAGGTCCCAGCAGTTTTCTTCCAGAGCCCAAGCCATGAGCACCAGCAGCCTCACAAGCAGAAGCCTTGGGGCCCTGGCCACGCAGAAGGGGTCTGTTTCTTTTCAGTGTGAGCACACCTCACTTCCTTCGTGCTTGCAAGGCTGTCTGTGAACAAAACAATACCATTGCTTTGAGCTGCTCAGTGTTTTTATGGCTTCTTTTGTTTTTGTCTCCATGACTTTACACTGCACCCCTCTTTCTATATCTGAAAGAGAAATAAAATAGGACAGAGTACAGTGATGTTAGCTAACGTACACAGGGGAGGAACTTGCCATGGGTTTGTCCAGCTGTAGACAACTAGGACTGCATAAATATTCAAGAATCCCATTGATAATGCACAGGAGTAGTGGAAATTCAGGACAAAATTCAGGGAGTGTGAGTATGGCAAGCATCGTATTCCCATGGGAACACTTGTGCCATCTTGTTGCCTGCATAATGGACTGGAAGTAGATAACCAAGCTCAAGCACATACAAGCAACCTCAAGCAGGTTGCTTCTACCAAAGAGGTACTGCTTTGCAAGGATGCCCTTACAGTACCATCCAAAGTACTATAAATGAAGACATTAACTTGGCAAATTCACTCAAGAGGAAGTTGCATTTTCCATAGTAATTCCATTGACCTACACTTTCTCATGAAAGAATGTGATTCATACTGTCTGTAAGAATAGAAATTAAGTCATTGGAAAAGGACCATCAACCGTCTGGAATCAATGTACTCAGTTTAAAAATCTGTGAGACTGGACAGAGACTTCCCATACCACAAATGTAACTAATTTTGACAAATGCATCTGCATTATTAGTTTTAGCATACAAATTTCTATGGGTTGTTCTAATAAAAATAAAAGCTGAAATTTTATTTCTACTTACACCATGAAAATGTTTTCCATAAAGAGCACAAAAAAGTTATCTTAGTAAGGGTTATTTGTGTAAGTGCCCAATGCTACAAGACTTATTTTCACTGCAGGGCTAATCTAAAGTAAATTTCAGATGTTGCCCATAGTTGTGCTGGGTCTCTGTGCCTGAAATGTTGTCTGCTTTTTCCAGCTGGATCAGTTGATCTGATGAAAGATATTGCTTCTCCTTAGAGCTTACCTTGCTGTTTTTGTAGATATCATAAATCTTATTGAGTGTTTCATCCTGACCTTTCTGTAGAGGTAAAAGTGTCTTGGATTCAGATCTAGATTCCTGAATACTTTTCTTGTAGATAATGTGATGCATTTAGTTTTCCACATTGTGCCTGGCCAGCACAGGATTAGCGTGGCATTAATTGATTGCAGGAGGATCAAGTAAGTGGATTAGAGCTGCTTCACAACCAAGAAGTTGATGATCCTGAAGGTAAACTCCCTCAACTGGGAACATGAGATGAAGAAAAGAAAATTTAATGAACTGCTTCGAGAAATGAGAAAAGCCAGACTATGTCCTTGTTTCCCAGTATATTCCAGTTATCTCTTGGGATAACTTTCTTTTTAATACGATCCTTGAAATTTCTTCTAAGCCACCTAAAATGTCATGGCTTTTTCCTTCATCAATCAAAACATATTTTTTTTAACTGTGGGATGTTTGTTCAGTAGAGTTCGCTGTTTTTCTTTCATTGATTTTCTTTCTAACATGCAGTTGTTGAAAACTTAATTTTGAGTTTAGTCAGCTTTGTTCAAGACACATTTCTATTCCAAGTAGAATTTGTGGTATGTTTTCTGCAGTCCGGTGTAAGGGATGTAAGGCATGATGGATGATGTTTGGAATGGAAAGATGAATGAATACAGCCATTACCAAAGCTGCTCTCTAGATCTGAAAAGAGAAATCCATTTCTTTGTTATTTCTTGATAAGTAATTTACAGCAACACTGTGTTGGGAAAAAATTGCATCTGAAAAATAAATTTTTATTTAGACTTAGGACTAAGATGAGTTCTGTGGGTTTTGTGTTTTAAAAGCCTTGTGAATACAAAAACATTTTAGAAGTGTTGGTGGAGGGTGTGTGTTCCTATTTTGACTTTATGGTCATTTATTAATCTTTCTATGTAAAATTGGCACTTCTTCCCCTGGAAAATTTTTCTCCTATCTGTATTTAGTGTTGTCCACCCAATGTTAGTAAAAAGCACTGATTATTCCTACTTTTTTATTCCTGCCTAGAAAGGCCCATCGAGTCCTCAGTCACAGTGTCAGGTTGAGGCAGCCTTGGCAGATTGGCCGGGGTTAAAACCCCCTGACCAGGAGTGATGCACTCTGTAACACCAGCATGGCAAGACATGTGAATCTATACACACAGTTTATTTTCTTCATGTTCCTTCTCAGTTGTGTGGGTGTATTTGGCAATGAAAAGCATAATAATGTTTGAGAATGGGAGATACTAATGAAACAGTATCTTTCAACACCACATCTATTTGCATACTTAATTTAAATACTGCAGTTGTCTGCCCAGTGACTTAATTAACATGGCATGAAATCAGCATGAAAACTGCAAGTGCCTGCTGTAAAAAAACTCAAACATAGGATCTCTCCCACAGCAAATACTTGTTACAAATTTGTTTAAATTCTCAGCCAGCATGAACCTGCGTAGCCCTCTATTCCAGATGTGGCTTTACACCAGCTGAGATCTGGCCCAAATAACTTTATACTTCCTGTCTTAATAGTGCCATAGGGTAAAGAAGGAACAACAGCTTGACAGGTAGGCAAAAACATCAGGCCTCAGAAGTCCTGGAGCTAAAAAACCCATCCTTTCAAATAGTTTGAAGGCTAAAGATGTCAAAGGACCCTCATCCAACAGCATAATCTTGAAAATACAGTGACAAATAGGACAGTAAACTAACAGCTTCATTCTGAATTTCTGAGTGCAGGCAGATTTGGCCTCTGTAGCTGCAGATTAAGTTGTTAGCCAATATGATTATCTTGCTGATAGCACAGAAATCTCCCAGGGAACAAATTGTGCCTGAACCACCACACAAACCCTGACAGGTTCCCCCACACACACCTCTCCACTCACATTTACACTCTCTTTCCTCTTTGACTTTCCTGGTACTCATTGCCCTGTGAGGGACAGGAATACATGGACTCTGCATCACACACAAGGGAGTATCACAAAGTTGTGGGAGCTTCCCGGGGTATGGCACTACTAGCTTGGCGGAGGACCTCCTGACACTGTCACTGACTTTGGGAGGGATCACTGCTGCTCTCCAAGAAACAGCTCACTAATCTTCATAGCTGTAGAGAAAAACATTAAGTCTGAATTCCCAACAGCTCAAAACAAAAAAAAGGATAAAAGAAAATAACTCCATTTTCAAAGTCAAAGGGTTTTTTGGTTTTACTTTGTTGCTTTCTCTGCAGCTGTGACTGAACCCCAGGGCTGCTGGTCTCTGAACAAGAGGCAGCAGCTGGAGCCAGCAAGGGAAACTGGGGTGACCTGGGCCTCTCCTTTCTCTCCTCTTGCCTCTGTCTATCCACACCTGCAGGCAGGGTATGGGGCAAGAAGCCCTCTGACAGCCCCCCACAGCTGCAGCGTGTCAGGGCAGAGGACTGGAGGAGGTCAGTGCGGAGCTGTGTGTGCTGGCATCATGGGGACCACACGAATGTGACTCTAAGGACTTGGCTGTGTGTCATCAGACAGGAGAACGTGCTGCTTCCCAGAGGTGCTTTTGTCCATGCCCAATGCCCTCTTTCAGAAAAGGCTTTGAGACACACACCCCCAAAAAGGAAAAAGGAAGTTTTGAAAGGTGGGATCTGAGGAGAGGAAGTGACTCATGGGCTCAAAGAGAGATGGGCAGGGAGTGACAGCTGGCTAAGGCAGCAGAAGTGATCCCCAACTGTGCCGAGTCGTGGGAATGGGGGTGAGGAAGGAGCCTGAGGCTGGGGAAGCTGAGTTTCAGGAACAGCTACAGTCCTACGCTTGCCTCCTGGGCATAGGATTTTTAATGCATCCCACCACAGCCAGCTCTCAGGCTTACCAATGTGCCTGGCTGCAATATGTCTGTGCCTTGGAGGTGACTCCAGCTCCTATCCCAGACAGCAGAGCCCTGTCGGACCTTACGGGGTGCCAGCCACTGTGCCTGTAGCCCATGGCATGGCCACCCTATAGCCCCTGGGGTGGCCACTCCACCTTCCCCACCTGCATGGGCACACCACCACCTACCACGGCACTCCAGCCCTGGATGCAGCCCTTCTGGGGATGGTCCAAGGGGAGGAAGAGTATCTGCAATCTGGGTGAAGAACATGGGATTTTTTCCCTGTTTTTCCATTTTGCAAATAGCTATCTTTTGTCACATTAAAGCAGTAAAAGCAGATGTAGATTGGGTTTTATGGGGTTTCATCAGAGATGTGACACCAGAGTCATGTTTGGGGGTTTTGCACGAGTCCCTTGCAGAAAACTTTGTCAGGGTGGAGTTAGTCTCCACTGATGGGATACTCTTTTTACCTGATGTAGGCATGAGCCTTTTTCCTTCATCCTCTTCTGCACCTTGTAATCTGTGTGCCCTCTAGTAGAGTGAGTTTTCTCTCCTAATGAGGAAGCTCTAGCGGTCAGGAGTTTTGTGAACACTAAACGAGGAATTTCCTGGCTTTCAAACAATTTCCCCCTTAATGATGATGTTCTAATAATATCCTCTTTTTTAAATTAACTGATCTCTACTTGATCCCTCATGTGCAGAGTACTCAAATAATAAACTGGCTGCAATTCTGTGCTGTGTCTCCTAAAAGGAAGTGAACCAGAGATAACATGATGTTACCTTTTGTTCCTTTTATTTATTTTTTATTTATGTATCTTTAATGAGTTATCCTATGGACCAAGTAAGGTAAATCAGATAGAGTGCTCATTTTACTTTTGAATTAGGCCCTTTCTTTGTTGAGATCAGTAGTGTTACAGAACTCACTGGTGTAGTCAAGATGTGCACTGCAGGAGTATTACAAATCCAATCCAAGTTTTACTGGCTTTTGCTTTGTGGCATTGACCAGTCTATTTGTAATATGCATGTAAACAGAACTGTGTATTAGTCAAGCACTTCAGGCATTGTTTAAAGCAACTTCTTCCCAAGAGCACTACAGAGCTAGAACTGGGAAAGAACTATTTCCTCAATCGCTGAGGTCAGAGGAGTGAAACCCGTGGTAAGATTTGCTGTAAAAGATGAAAAAAATGCCTTACAGTTGTATCTGTAAAAGCTGTAGGCAATTACATTCTTGTGCACCTCCAGAACCAGGGTTGAACTTTGTTTTGAAAAATGTTGCAATTGAAACCTGTGACTATTCATCAAGGGAAAAATGTATACAGTATCACAGAATCATAGCCTGGTTTGACTTGGAAAGGACCTTAAGGATCATCTAGTCTCAACACCGCTGCCATGCGTAGGGACACCTTGCACTAGACCAGGGTGCTTCCCAGTGATTAGCTTAGCCACCAGCACTTATAAGGGAGTAAACACTGCCAATCATGAGAGGCAACCCCTGAGGCCATCTTCTAAATAACTTCACTTATGGTTAACGCATCTGATAGTGTTAAACAGATGCAGCAGTGGAGCTCAAAAGTATATTCCTAAATGATTATGTATTGTATGGCATACGGCTGCCTACATAATCTCATCCTCACCTCTAAATGTGTATCTTTTGCATGCTCACACTATTCTGGGTCGTATTCATAATTGTCAGGACCAAGTTTAAAAGACTCTTCTAATATAGTTCTATGTGATTCACCCATCACTGTCCAGAACTTTTGCATCTATGTGGATCTTGGTGAATAAGCAATAACTGTATTTCTTTGAAAGTCAAAGACGTCTTAATTCTCACTCTATTTTTTCCGTTGCCTACTCCAACACGTCTTTACTTACATTTATGAGAGGTTTGGAGCTCCCTCTGGTGGTTTTTGACAACCAGAAAGCTTGAGCAGACCATAAATCAACTAAACAATAGTTTTGTGCATAAGAAGTTGTTATAATTTGCAGAAGGCTGCATGCTTAATTCCTCCTCTATTTTTACCACACTTATTTTTGAACTAGTTTTTTTGCAGAGGTCTTTTACTGTGGTGATTTATCTTGAGAGAGGAGAAATGTAAAATGATATATCAGAGAGCAACAAAGTAGTTAATTCAGCTAAGGGGTGTTTTCATTAATGGTTTCACAAACAAAACCTGCGCATGTCTGTTAGTTTTCACCTATTTCTCCTACTAGGTCTTCAGCTCCTGCAGTGGATTTGAAATTAATTCATAGCTATTTACTGTGAAAAATATGGTTAAATTATTTCATTTTTGGTGGCGACTATGAAAATTAAGGATAACATAAATGAAGAGTCAGACCCCACTCTCAAATTTTCATTTTCTCAATGTAGTGTTTATGCGTACAGGCTGAAAGGGAAACAAAAATAGTGATACATTGGCCTCAATAACAGGATTCTCTTTCTCCTCAAACTCAAATAAATGGGTATGGCTCTTGCTGGTGAAAAGAGAACTTGTACAGAAATGTTTGGCACAGTTAATTACAAACATACAGAACATGCAAGGTAAAAACTGCTCCTGGTCATGCTCTGCTTCTGCTGAAGTCAGCGCTGGTTTGCAAGCAGCCTGGCAGTGAGCTAGGATTTCAGTGCAGGCATATGCATGGGGGCTGTGGCCCAAACTCTGTGCTGGGATGCTTGGGTGCTGGTTGTGCATCTGCTGCGTGACTGCTGCAGGAGTGTGTGGGCAGCCAGGAATGTCTCCAGCACAGTCCCCTCACCTTTTATTATCTACACTTGTTTGGTTGGTTGGGGTTTTTTTGCCCAGAGCAGTTGTATGATAGTCTGGACAGGAAAGCAGGAAACTACATTTGGTCTCCAGGAGTCCAGAGGTATTGTGGTTATACTTCCTTTAGATTTTCCTGCCTTCCTAAGTAGAAAAGCTTTTCTTGCCTCTTTTTTTCCTCCAATATTTGTTGGGAAGGAAAGAAGGGACAAAGACATAGAATTGAGAAAGGTCTACCTGGGCAAAGGTGTGTGGTTGTGTTCAAAATACTTCTAAATTACTGTAAATTCTTGGATGACTAACTTGATCCTTCTGTCCCATTTGATTAAAATTCAGGAAGCAAATCAGTTGCATTAAAATAACATGACTTCCACCTTTTTTATTTTGATTGTATTAGGTAGATATTATTGGATAATTTGGTCACTGGCCATAGGAAATTGCCATTTAACTTTATATTAGAGTCAAATTCAGAGTCAGAAGAAGGCTCCAAATCAGCCTGTGTCATGTAAAAGGGATGTGCAAAATCCTGGCCCCATATCAAAAATGGCAATGGTCCCATTTTAGTCCACGGAACCAGGATTTTTACCCAAATGACTTAACTTAGAGTCTTGTTGTTCAACTTTATGTATATAATTATAATTCTGAAATCAGTTGGTAGATTCCATCAGGTGGCCCCCTTCTTCTCAGGAGGTTACAAGTGTTACTTACCTATTACAATTAGAAAATGTGGTTTTCTGGGGTTTTTAAGATTTATTTTTATTAATAATAACTTATTCTACCTAAGGAATTTGTTCAGTGTGGAAAGTCTCTGTCCTGAGTGCCAGCAAAGGGCTCAGTCCTGCAAGTTACCATCCAGCGAGGCACTCAGGCATGTCCTTAAACTCAAACATGGGTCTAATCCCCAGGACTTCACCAAATGGAGGCTAAAGACCTCAGTACCCTGCAGATGCAACCCCCAAGCCTCCTCTCCATTGGTCCTCTGCAGAGCTTCCATAGATTTGTTATAGTAATATGGTAAGAATTAAGCCAATGGCATTTAAGGTATTGTTATAAAAATACTGCACAAAGATAAAACATGCTGTATCGTACAGTGTATCAGTTTTCAAACCAGGCAAATGAAGTTTTCTGCAAGCTTGAGCTCCTTTGTTTTTTTGTACAAAAGGGAACACACTTGCAGCATCTTACGTGGTTTTGATTATAGCATTTGTGATTCTTTAAATATTTATTCTTCAGCAGTTAAGAAACTTGGTGAAGGGGAACTTTATAAACATTTATCATGGATTGAGTGTTCATGTGGAAAAAAAATGAGGCACTTTCTCCTATAGGGAAGAAGTACCTTTTCATAAAATCAGTGTCCTCAATTCAACAGAGCATCTTGTTCAGGACAATTACTGAGACTATATCCAGCCGTACAGAGATATCCAAGTTTCTGTAAAAGTTGTCTAGACACCCCAAAATGCATAAAGGCTGCCCTGAATTGGTGCGTGTTCCACATAGCTGCCCACGGATCACTTCAGCAGTATTAGATGTGCCATTCGGTATTCGCAGCATGCAGCTCTCCAGAAGACAGATGAGTAAACGCTCCCTTCACCACCTGAAAGATTTATTTGCTTTGGGGTGATTGGCAGCAGTGTCATGTAAAGCACCACAGGGCAAATTCCATTTGATTAAATAATTATCACATACGACCAAAAAATGTACCATTACGTGTGAACACAAATATAAACTCCCCAAATTCCCTCCACTTCCTCCCTTGCTCCGTTAACTTCTCTTTCAGAGGCAAGCGACACAATTACTGACTTTAAACTAAAAAGGTTCCAGGGTAGGGATGGTACTCAAAACTTAAAATACTATGTGCTGATTAAAATTTTTATACAGCTTATTTAAAACAGATTCCCTGAGAAGAAATAGAAAGCGCATCACTCAATAGACCCCAAGTAGTTTTCAGCAAATTCAATCCCACCGAACATTTCCAAGGGAGAGGCAGGGACTGAAAAGGGATTGTTTCTGCCTCCTACTGCAAATAATTAGGGTCTGTTTTTGTGGCCCAGTTTTTCCAGGCTCTATTTGGGCAGATTTCCCAGTGATTTTAGTGCAAGTAGAACTATTAAAAAGACTTGCAGGATGGGTTCCTTCAGTTTTCTGTACAGTGAAAGACAATGGAGATGGCGCGTACCTCATAAATAAATATGATCAACCACTAGAGGCATAGCCTGTGATTTAAGTGGGTGCCCGGGGTCAGGGCAGCACAGCTGGGCACTGCTGGCTGCTTGCTGTGACATGGGATCATGCCTGCAATAGTATTATGGTTAAAACACGATTAAAAATACCATACCTGCTGCTATTAAGATGGATAAACAGAAAAATCTAGGCCTTGAAGATGCCAGTGAAAAACCCATCATCTCTTCCCCACTTCCACTCGTGGCTGCACATGTTTTTTGTCCTCCTGTGCCAGCCGCCCTCTATAAAGACAGTAGAGGTAGTAGATGGGTGTGGCTGAGGAGATAAGGGTCTCCTGTGATGCTGCAGTGCCACCCTCAGCTGACACTCGCAACATCAGTTGGATAGAGTGAAATAGGAGGACACTCGTAGGGAAAGGTTGACTGGATTCTTTAGCTGGACTGGTCTTTCTCGTAAAGTTTCTTTGCTTTATTAATTTTGTTCTTGTTTTAGACACTTTCAGGACAAAGGTCTGGCACAGCATCTTCTATCATCAATGGGAGCCCTTCTTTCTGGCTTGCAGAAACAGAGGCAGTGTCTTCATTTGTGGTTTTCAGTTCCTTATTTTCTGTAGTGCTTTGTCCAAGTCAGTCTTCAGATACCTTCCAAATACCACTTTTTCTACAAAGGCTGTGCTAAAGGAAAAGTGCTTGATTCCTGATCCTGTGTGTATCTGCTTGATTGGGCAGTACTTCAGGATTCTGGGCAGATTTATTGTAAAAGTGGCATCACTCCACCTTGGTCAGTGTCTTTTGCTGGGATTACTCCAAACAAGCTTGACCTGTTGAAATGTAATGTTTCTCATCCTGGTTTCCCAAACTATTGAGGCTGTTGCTATTTCAGGTGGCTTAAAAATATGTGCACAGTTTGTACTTTGAATGTTTAATAAGCTTAAAACATGAAATATATAATGCAGTTTGAACTTTCTAGTGTTATTTCATCACCAAAAAAGCAAAGTCTTGAGGCTCAGCAATTGCCTTTGTCAGAATGTAAATTCCAGCATGTAATACCCAGGCTGTATGTTTCAGGAAATCAGTATTAACCTATTAGTATGCAGTTTTCCTTGGAGAAGAGCCATCTTCACACTGAGCCTGTATTCCTGCTTCAAACCTTCCTGTCACTGTTCCGTATCCACGACCCAGCCTAAGGCTGCCTTTGACGGTTCTCCAGCCATTTCCTGCATACTGCACTAGCACTAATTGAAAATTTGGGTGGCCTTGCTTATTTATTTTCCTGGAATGTAGTGGGTTATATTTTCATGGCACTTTCTCAGCAGTGCAACGTTTCAATTTCAAAACCACTGCAATATGAGGAAAAGTAACCCCCAAAATTAAAAAAATAACAATAAAAAGCAGCATATCTTTGATTAATTTTTACAGTAGTTCTTTTGTAAAAATATATAATGGAAAAAGAATTCAATGTTGCTTTTGTTTCTCAAGATCAGAGGCAAGAGAAGCAATTTAAATGCATGTACAAGATGATCACATGCAGACACAATGAGGCATGAAACTTTAAATGTACAGATGCCATGGAAATGAAAAGATAATATAAAGTGTGTTCTTTGCAAGTCTTGCAGAGTTCAATAGCTTCCTAATGTGTGTGGAGGGAAAAGAGAAACAGCCCCCCTCCACTCTCTAGGAAAATTCCAGCTATGTCTGGATGTGCCATTGGCACTAATGTTGTGCTTTGCCTCCCTAGATTTCTGCAGGAATGTAATTCCACAGCAGACAGGGTTAGTATGTCTGTTACCTCCACACTTGGAGATGCATGTGCTTGGGCATGAGTACCTGTTGTAAATTTCAAGTCCCGATTTAAAAAATTCACCGATCCCTTAACAAAATTTCAAGTCTACATAATTCTTTTCTCTTCATGCCTAATTATTTTGTATTATGGTGATTTTTTATTGTGTATGCAAAAACTAAAGGTTGGCACAATCCCGTTCATTTTTTTCTTAATACACTAAGTGCAACTATCGAAGTCTTTTGGGAATTACGCTTTGTTCCCAGAATTCCGGCACAAGGAAATATTTAACAATAAATATGCAATTAAGGTGCTGATCTGTATCTCAGAAATTACTTGGAGGAAGAGTGAACTGGAGGTGGAGTCTGTTTTTACCTACAGGCACACATCTTTAGGATTACCTGACTATTTGAATTTATAGATGTTTCAGAATGGAGATAAAACTGGATGCTGAAAGGAAAAGAAATTTGAAAAAACACGTCTCCCCTATTTCTGAGTTTTCAGGGTGCCTTTTGGGGTTTTATCTATAACTCTGACATTTGGAGACTTTTTAGTCAAGCACCAAGCATTTCTTGTAATTTAGTGAAGTAACAAAAGAAGCAAGGTGGGGTTTTTTGTTTGGTTCATTTGTTGTGAGGTTTTATTTTGGAGTTTTATTTTGGAGTCTTGTCATTTGTCTTGTTGTTGTTGTTGGGGTTTTTTGGGGGGGTTAGTTTTTTAACAGCAGCCATCTCACATCAAAATGTCAGCCCAAGCATTCATCGATATTTCCATTTCCTTCTTTGAAAAGTCAGGATCTCCTCACTGGGAAAGTTGAGATTTTAACTGGACTTCTCCAGCGTGTTCAGAATCCTATTTCCAAACTCCCTCATGGTGCATTTCCCAGGGAGAAAGTTGATTTTGGCAGTTAAAAAGTGCCCCAAGCTAAGGGTTGTGTAGCAATTGATCAAAGCATATCTCACATGCGCATATTGTGCCTCGTTACAATTAACTGTGAGTTCTGGTTCATCTGGATATTACAAATTCCCTGAGGTAAAGGGCTGAGGGAATTGGGATTGTTCTGCTTGGAAAAAAGATGGCTTCAGGGCGACCTAATTGCAGCCTTCCAGTACTTGAAGAGNCTAGTTGAAGATGTCCCTGGCCTTGCCAGAAAAGTTGAAACCAGATGATAATTAAGGTCCCTCCTAACCCTAATCATTCCACGATTCTATGAAGGGTAACACAAGCAAGTAATTGAGCACTTTGCTTTTTTATTTACAGCTGGTTAATTTTGCCTTGTAAATGAGAGCAGTAATCATTTGGGAAAGATGAGTTGAAATGGAAGAAGACAGTGCTCCTCCAGCCCTGTCTCTCCTCCATGCGGGCTTCTCTACCTTGTTGAGGATACAGTCACACCATCAGCTTGGCATTTGGCACAACTGAGACACAGCACAGAACAGGAGGGATCTTGTGGTGGGCACATGGGGCGCTTTTAGAAGTGGGTTTGCTGCACACAGAGAAAATTCTTGTTGTATAGTCCCTGGATCATAATGTGTCCTAGAAGATCCTTCCTCCAGGCTTTTTCCCTTACTGCTGGTGCAGACGGAACCAAGGACTGTTGGGTTTTGGTGGTTATGCTCTGGAGGAGAGAGCATATATTTTAGCTGCAGGTTGGATCTCTTACAATGCTGAACAAAAACTAGTGATTCTCACATTCATTAATGACCAATACTAAGTCCTCAAATTCTGATTTTGTATTTTTTTTTCTGCAAACACCTTTAAAGAAAAGACCAAGATTTCTGTCAGACCATGACTGATGTTGTCTTCAACTGCAGCTGATAGCTTTGGGAAATGGAAAAGTGAAATGGAAACTAGTCTAGCCAGTTTTTGCATGTCGTCTTTTTTCCCTGTGGCTAGAAATACACAATCAAAAAAAAAATTGTTTAATCCTGCTCTTTGCTCATAACTGAATCATGACACAGGTCCTAAGTGGGCAAATGTAAGGATATCACTGTAGAAGGCTAGCCAGTACATAGCGAGAGTAAACACAAGCCTGATGTTGAAACTTAAAGGTTGCAAAGAGCTGTAAGGCACCTTATGAATGTGCCTAGTACATCCCGTCTCTTAAGGAAAGACTGACTATAGCTCCAGGAATAGCATTGTTCCTGGAGGTGCTTTAGCCACTTCTTAAAGGCTTCCAATGAATAAATTTCAATGGATTCCCAAAACAAACTATACCAATATTTCATTGTCTTCAGTGTTACAGTTCTTCTTAATGCCTTTTTTATAGTGTCTCTTATTCATCATCCTGTCCCTCCCAGATATGGAAAACTGACTTTTAACCACTGCAGCACAGCTTTTATCAGGCTTTCAGAAGTGGTTAAATACTTCCCACAAGCAGGATTTGGGCATGTAAAACACTATTATAATCATTATTATTATTGTTGTTGTTGTTGTTATTATTATTATTATATAATAGTGATGTAGAAACAGGACAGAATATTAATTATGAATGTATTCAGATACTGACCATATGTTAAAATGTGTGTCTCAAATGATAAAGTGAGCCAGGATCTCAAGTATGAGCTGAACTGAACTGGGGACTGTATAAGGCTAAGTCCAACAGGCTACTTAATGTGCATGCATAATTTTAAGTATTTGAGTTCAGTACCTTTGGTAAAGTGAATAATAGACCTGAAAGTGTTTTCAAGTTAATGGGAACTCATAAGTGCTTTCTTGGATCACAGCCCAAGAGCTCAGCACATTGCAGGGCTAAATACAGATTTAACAGTCTAAATTTAGGCCTCTGTGTTTTAAAACACTGGCTAACATTCTTCTCAGAAATTTCTGTGGAAATTGCTGAAGATCTGAAGTCAAGACTTCTGCATCTAAGAATAAATGTCACTGAGAAACACTACAAACTAGAACTGTAGTTCATTAAAATCAAATATTGTCATGTGTTTAAGATGGTTTCAGATGAAGCTGTCTGGTCTAGTACATTTGACTATATATTTAAGGCACAGATCAAGATTCACGTTTTAATGTTAATTGCTTGTCTGAGATACTGAAATATTCTTTGTCTCTAAAAGGATCTTCATAATTATATCTAATTAATGTAAAATGCAACCTCTTGTTAACAGCATAGTTGTGACACTAATTTGAATGTAAATTATCTAAAACATTACGTTTTGAAAAAGCAATTATACTTGGCCTAGATTGGTAAAAGGCATATAGATAAATTATGCTTTCTCGTCCCCTTTTTCTGAGCCCTATTTTGTAATTTTCCTTTTCTTTTTCACCCTAGGAGACTTAAGAGGTCAGGCAGTTGGAAGAAAGAAAAAAGCAAAGAAGAAAAGAGAGACAGATAGGGAAAATTATGAAGAAAGGAAAAAAAAGCAAACAAAAAGGTATTTAGTAATAAATGGAATCTTCATTTGTAATGTTAAACACAAGAATTCCTGCATAATTTACTTTAAAATAAACACAGTTTTGCAGAAACACTGAATGGGGCAAGTGAGGGAAACAACTTGGTTCCATCAAAATGAGCCCAACTGATAATTAAATAATAGTTCTTTGTTACTCCAGTTGATTTTTACTAGGACACATTCGGTAGTGTTGGCTGCTACTGGAGCAGAGATATGCTCCCTTCCAGTGGAGGGGAACTGGGGTGCTCAGGCAGCAATGAATGGTCCCATGGGTACAGTTCAATTCAGAAGAGGTGATCTGATCTCTGCCCTCACTTAACATCATTTCAGAAGTCTGAAAAAATATCTGATGAATAGCTTTCCCCTGCTTATTCCCAAAAGTACGGAAATTAAAGCAGTTGTACCAGAGTTTGTTCTTGTGGAAAAGAGAAACAGACTCTCACCTGGAATTTGAGGGACAAAACCTGCCAGATAGCCTTTGAAGTGGGATTTTTTTTTTCCTTTGAAAAAGATATGTGGCAAAATTTTAAGTTTGTTTAGATTTCAACTTCCCCCCATCTATTGTTTCAAAATACACACAGTACAGAAAGGTTGGTCCCAAGAAGTATTTAAACTGATGCAACTTAGTAATGACACCCTTGACAGAGCTGTGGTATACAGCATTCGGTATTTTTAGCTGCACAAAGTAATTTAGTAATTTGTTTCATTGGTGCTGTTTAGAGAAACAATGCCTCTGGGTCAGTAGTGCACAGATTCCTTGGATAAGTCTTGAAAGGGAAGAATTAGGGTGGTGTTAGCCAAGAAAGTAAAAGAGTGAGAGAATTTTGTGTACTGTTGGAAATGGTTGAAAGTGCAAAGACTGTATTTTTTGTTTGATGAGGAAAAAGTGACTGTACGTGTTCTGGAAGAAAATTCAAAATGTTGTGTGCATTAACTTATATGTTGTTTCTCTTGAAGCATACCAGAAATCATCTGGGAGAAAACACTGATCAGCAAATTGTTTCTTTCTCTCTTGCCTTTCAGTGAAGATAAATATATTTCACTTCATAATGAAAGCTTCTGGCTTAAGCTCCCGGATAATGCTTAAAATGATGCCAAGGTCAAGGAATTTATTTCTGTACCTATGCATTAAAAAAAAAGAAATAGAACCATAAGATTTAAATAGATTAGTTCCTGGATGTTAGTTTGACAACACAGATCCAGGGGATTTTCAGTTTAGGAGGAAGCAGAAAGCAGTTGGTCTTGGGAGCAAAATATAATGCAAGAAATCTGCTTGGAAATTGAAGTAACTGTATAAACTTTTCATAAAATCTATGGCAACTGCTAGAAACCAACATCTACAGGGATGTTCAATTGACGGATCAAGAAAATAAAGGCAGTGGAACCAATGAGATGAGGAAAGGTTGTGCTGTAGTTACAGATTTATTAGAGCAGGCAAGGATGGGTTGGGCTTCTTGGCTCTGCTCCTGCTTCTACTGCTGTGGCTTTGGCAGGTTACTGATCTCCAGTTCAGAAGACAAAACATGGTCATGGAAGCAGCCCTCTTAATTTCAAACAGGCTTAAAATTACTTACACATAGAAAAATGGGAGGAGCTGGTGAGCTATAGATCAGGTAGATTCAGTTTGTGGCAATTATGGGGCAAACCATCTGTATACATTACAAGACAGACAAATAATGATGAACATGCATTTGTCAAGAACAAATCCTATTAAACCAATAAGACCTCCTTTTACAATAAGGTAATAGGTGTTATACAAAGAAGAGAAATATTAAAAGTCATATATTTTCATTTTAGTAAAGCTTTAGACAATGATTCTTTTGAGAAAGCAAGGACAATATGGTCCAAACTGAAAACCCCATGGTGTCAGAAAAGGCAGGGCTGAAGAAGAATTAGCAAAATGGGGCCATTATCAAACGGAGAGATGTCCTGAAAAAGGTTTCTCAAGGGTCTGTCCTGTGTCTGATACTCCTTATAAAACATCCAAAGACCAAAGTAGAGACCAAGCTTAATGTATTTGAAGAGGACATGAAGAAGAGAGCGGATAAAAGAGTGTTAGAGAATAGAATTAGAATTCAGAGGGAATTTGTCAAACTAGTGATGGGGTTTTTTTTAAGAAAAACACAGAAGATGGTATTCAATAGGTGCAATAGACATAGCAACAGCAGTTCCCCAGATACAGGAAGGGGAAAAGTAAACAGGATTACAGTTGCCTAGAAAAAATGTAGAGTGAATCACAGGCTAAGCACGAGTCACCACTGTTATGCTGTTGTTAAAAGGAAAATGTCATACAAATGGGGTAGAAACAGGAAAACAGCCTGAAAAATAGGCAAAGCAATTATTTTGCTCTACTACCCCATGGCACAGCTTAAATTTTAGTGGTTTGGGTGGGGTTTTTTTTCAAATTTTTTTCACCTGGGTCATTCTTGGCTTGGGGAATTGTGTTTCCAGAATGACATTGGGTGTCTGCAGAAGACGACAGGAGAGTTCAAGCTTGATTACCAGTCCAGAAAAGATTGACTATCAGGATATTAATAGGACTGTTTGGAATAATGAGGAAAAGAAGATACAGGGCCTTTAAATATGGAAAAGACTGATACAGGGAGGAAGCAAAGAGTCTATTCTCCAGGCCAGCAATGACAGACCTTTCACTAATGGACTGAAATTGCAGTAGGGGATATATTCAGAGCATACATTAGAAAAAAAGACCTCTAGTGATAAGGGTAGAGAAACACTGGGAAAGATTGCCTGAGGAGATGGCAAAAGCAGCACACTGAGAAGCCTTTAAGAACAAGATTGAAAAAACAGTTATGTTACAACAAAAGAGTAGTTGATCCTGTCTTGGGCAAGGAAAAGGACTAGAAAGGGTGATTTCTTAAGGTCATTTTCACCCTTATGCTTCTTAGCTTTTTTCTGTTCCTCAGATTTCCCTGGTTATAATACTCACCTCACAAATTTAAACAGAAGTAGGAAGAGGTCTGGTTTGGATGTCCACATGTCAAAAAAATTTAGGCAATAGCTGTAAGCTTGAAGGCATTCAGAAAACAGTTTTGGAAAGGCACTTACACAGTGCAGAATCAAAGTTAATCCACACAGTTTGTCAAGAGAAGGTGAAGGAGTAAATCCGCTGCATTTTACAACCATCTTCAAAAGGAAGATATTTCAGTTAACAAAAAACAGGCTTGCAATGGACAGATGCTGCAGCTAGATGAATTTACCTTTTCAAACAACATTTATATTTCTATCACTGTTTTTTACACGTTAAAGGAGGAGTGTGGTATGTGTTAGGGCAACTACTGAGAAATCTTCAAAAGTGCAATGATGGATTTGCCATTTCTCCAAAATAAATAAACAATAAATTTTATTCTTTGAAATAAAATGAAGACGTCTTTTTAAAAAAACAACTACAGATAGACCTTTGTGTGGGAATGGCTGGAGGAAATTCTACAGCTTTCAATATTCAGGTTAGACAAGACAATCATAATAATCTCTCTGGCTTTCAAATCTGTTTACCCAACTTTGTAGAGAGATGTAATGTTTACAGATCACTGTCAAATCTGCATAAATGGATTAGAAAAAAGCATGAATGAGCAATTACTCTTGTGACCTCTATGAGGTATAACACTTACTATTTACCAGGTCATTACATTACAAATTGTCACTTCTTTCCTCAGTTTTAACTGCATAGATTAATCTCTGCAACAACATCTGGAGTTCCATAGAGTAATATATTTATATTAGCAGCATTATATATGACAGCAAATATATACTATATATTATGGTATATACATCATAAGTTATATACATGTGACTTTTTTTTTTTTTTTAACCGCACTAGTTTTCTTCCTTTTGTTCTAAAGAGATATGTGGGGTGGTGTTTCTTTTTCTCCAGAGGGTCACATCTGCAGTCAGTCACTGTCAGCTTTGTTCTGGAGTCACTGAAGGGGTAGGGGATGGTCACTAAACATCAGTTGGGGAAACCACCCACAGCAGATTCAACAAAGTGCACCACACAGGAAGTCCTCCATTGACAGTATTATCCAGGGCCCCTGGAGATCATAAGACTCCTAGATGCTGCTTGTAGAAATAGGAGGATTTGCCTGCATGGATGCCTGTGAAGAAACTGCATAAGCCTTTTATAAGGCTTCTGTTCTTGCAGAGTTTAGCCTGGTTGTGCTGTTTTGACAAATTCCAAAAGACCACAATCTGCAAAAAACCACTGCTCAGCAGCCTTTTAGAAACTGCAGTTTAAAACCTCCGAAGGCTAGGTGACATTTGCACAAGCAAGAGATCTGTCAGCCTGGGGGATTAACATTGGGGAGGTTGACTCTTTTCAAGTCCAGATTCCCTGTTCTTAATGGTTCACCTATTTAGGGTCTTTTCACTTACACCAGAGGTGAATATTCAATCCAGTCTGCAACCAAACTTCAGTTTGGCACTGAAATTTGTCACTTGAACTAAATCTAAACTCACGGTTGTTTATTACGAAACCTTCTGGAGAGACAGTTCCCTTTATGGACTCCTACAAGAGTCAGTGGGCTTTTTGGGCACAGGTATCCACTCTCAGGGGGCACTGGGCTGGAACCCAGGTATGCAGTGTGCTAGGTGGGGCCCGCTGCATCCACCAAACCTCTCAGAGAGCGGTTTTATTTGGCACATCTGATGACAGGCATTCAATGCAAAAATTCAAACAAGCTGTCATGGAGGAAAATGATAATTTTGAAATGGGTGGCAAAGAGTTGCACTTTTTTTTAATCTGATGCCAACTTTACTTTTCTTGGAGAACCAAGGAGCTCATTTTCTGCATTGGATCTCAGCAGAAAACTGCAGAGTTGCTAGTTACATCTTTGGAAATAATTATAGAAAAGATCTTCCCCAGAAAGATTATGTGTAATCCTAATATGTTTTATATAGTAGAGGAAAGAGTCAAAAAAGTATTGCTTATTCATGTGATGACATATTCCAGTCTACTAATTTAACCTGAGTGGCTTTAACCTGTGAAAAAAGTGAGGAAAACTGTGGGGGTTTGGCCATAATGCTTCTTATGGTGTTAAAGATCTTTAAGGTTTTTATAAGGTAATTTTTTTCCCATTAATGTCCTGCTTTGGGCTGGGTTGGCAAAACTGATTAATGGATTCTTCCTCCTCTGTTTTTTTTTCTCTCATTGCTTTTCCTCTCCTTCCCAGTAAGATTTTGTCTGAATTTGGCTTTTGCAACCAAATTTTGAACAATACCAGCAAAAAGTGAAAAAGATCTCCTGACTCTTTCCATAAGGAAAAGAACCAGTGTTCAGAGACCCTGCAGTCTGATAACAGGTTTGGTAAGAAACATTTTTACTGGTTTATCGCAAAAGGAGGACAGATTTGCATTACTCAGGGCTGACAGCACTGCTTGAGTATTTGTGCCTGGGCTTTGGTCCACCACCCTTCCTTCTGCACCTTCCCTCACAGAATCGCTGGGGTTGAAGGGGACCTCTGGAGATCTTCCAGTCCAGCCTGGAGCAGGTGACACAGGAACACGTCCAGGTGGGTTTGGAATGTCTCTAGAGAGGGACTCTATGACCTCCTTGGGCAGCCTCCCTCACTCCGCAGGCTGGGGGTCCCCACACTACTGCTGGGGGAGCTTCTGCCCATAGGGACAGTGCTTGGAAGTGGCTTTATTATCATTTATTACTGTTGTTCACAGAATCACAGAATCTGCTGATTTGGAACGGACCCACACAGACCATCGAGTCCAACTCCTGGCCCTGCACAGCACCATCCCCGAGAGTCACACCCTGTGTCTGAGGGCATTGCCCAAATGCTTCTTAAGCTCTGTCAGGCTTGGTGCTGTGACCACTTCCCCGGGGAGCCTGTTCCAGTGCCTAATCCCCCTCTGGGTAAAAAACTTCTTTCCTAACACCCAACTTAAACCTTCCGTGGCACAACTTCAGGCCGTTTCCTCGGGTCCTGTCGTTGTTGTCGGTAGTCAACGCTGTTATTATTAAGTTTTTATTTTTCCCCTTGCTCCTCATCCACGGGGGGACCAACCCCCGGTTCTCCCGACGCCTTTAGTCCCTCCTGCTCAAAGTTGTGAGGGAGAAACGGAGGGAAGCAGCGAGGGAGGAAAAGGGCGGCACCCTGGAGGGGGCGGGGCTCGCAGTGGGGCGCGGCTCGGGGCACGGCGGCTGC
>WEIT01003447.1:0-12498 GCA_013389985.1 Dryoscopus gambensis | reverse complement strand
GCCCCGGCCCCGTGGGGACGGAGCTGTCGGCGATGGCTCTCGGGGCGCAGGGGGCGTCGCTGGGCTCCGGCCGTCTCCCCCACCGTGACTTCCCGGCTGCAGCAGCTCTTCTTCCTCCCCAGCCCCCTGCCAGGAGACGGGGCACTGCCGGCAGGGCGGGGGGTTCCTGCCACCAGCGACTTCCCCCGGAGGCACAGGGTGTCCTGCTGGGTGTCGGGCCCGTGCGAGGTCGGGCCCGGGCCGGGGAGCCCTTCCCAGCGCTGGTGGCGCCGTCCCTGCGAGTCAGGGCCCGGCAGCAGCAGCTCCGTGTGGCTTTTGCCTCTGTCTCACGTGTCTGACAGGGGCCTGCGGGGCTCCGGGGCCCACTGGGCTACCCGGGCTGGGCCAGAGCTGTGCGAAGCCACAGAGTCAGTCAGGTTGGCAAGAACTGCTGACATCACTCAGTCCTACCCATGCGAAATGGTAGAGTCGTTCGACTCGATGAAGTGTGGGTGTGCTGGGTGGGAGGTAGAGGAAATAAGCAGGGTAGAGAGGTGAGTCAAAGCTGGTTGCTTGCAGGATTGATTTTTTTTTTTTTTTAGTTTCTTTCTTTTTAACTTCGCATTTAGTTGTGCTGTCAAGTTTCAGATACAACTTTTTCAAATGACTGGGTAGCTAGGCAAGTGCAGTAAGAAAATAACAGGGTGAGGAATGTGGAAGGAATTGAAATAACATGCTGGTGGAGAGATGGTTGCTCTCATTCATATCTATCTGGAAGTATTACACTTCTCTGGGGCTTAATTTTTTTTTTTAGCTTCCTACCCAGTTCTACGTTTCTGCCTCATTTGGACTGTCTTGCAGTCCAGAAGTGTCCATGAGCTGGGTCACCAAACATCTTTCCTCCTCGCCTCTTCAATATCCTAATTAGGAACTTGAAAATGATCTCTTAGCAAGGAGTAGATGTCTGAAATTTGGGATGATCTTGTTTCCAAAAGGGAGTTTCCCGTTCTGTCCAGTTTTACTGTTTTTTAAAATAGCCTTTCTTCTGCAATTTCCTCACTCATTGTGGGTTAACAGCTTCTAGCCATAGACTCAAAAGCTTTGAGTCAAAAGCCAGTAAAATATTAAGCCACCTAGCTCTGATAGGACATCAGATTATATCTAAACTCCAAATATTCATTATTTAATATGTAGTTAAAATCATAACCTCACTTCAATTTTCCAGGTTTTCTGATTGTTCTTATAATAAGTCACGTTTCTCCTTTAGTGATTTCTCTGTGTTTCATTGCTATAAACTTTGTGTTTGCTTTTGATAATTTGTTTTTGCTTATGATAAAGTTGTCAGAACAGTTAAAGGACTGTAAATAAACACACTTGTGGCTTAGAAAAACAGGTCTGTTCTCTTCCTTTACATTTTGCTCACCTGAAGGAGGAACACTATAGTTCTTACTTCCCTATTTTTATAGTATCTTATCACTGCTTGCACTGACCCAGCAAGAAGCAGCAAGAGGCATGTCTTGTTGCTGATTTCTTTCCTATGGATAGCTTAGTTTACAGTTCCTGTGGTTTATGTCCACTCTTTGCACAACAGTGTTTTTGCTTAGATGAGATTTCTGTTGTCTGCAACATCATTTAAAACAGATGCAGTTATTTTCATTACACTAGTTGGACTTATCTCAGTGAAAATTAAGTTGGAGTGGTAAGGGCAGTTTTCTGTAGGGAAAACATAATTTTTTAGGATGTGTCAGAGGTAAAGCAATTTAATTAAAAGCTTGTTATCCATCAAACTTATGCTGACTTTTTAAAAAAAATGTGAAGTTGTCTTGTGCTTTTATGGTCTTCATTCAATAAATGAAAATATTTTTACAGACTTGATAGTTGGGGGTTTTTTTTAATGCTATAACTGCTTCTTCATATTTTAGAGCTGAGTAGCAGTCTAGGTTAATGAAATTGCAAATTAATTAATTTTAAATAAAATGGTAAAGTTCTAAGTCATGAACAGTAAAAAAAAAATTTAATTGTAGTATTTCTTGTGAATGTGAGCAAGGGTTTTATGGTAGCTGTTGAGAGCATTTGAGGCAAAACTGGACAATAAAGACATTAAAATCTGTAATTCACCAATTGTTTTCCTGAGATCCTATTAGAAAGAAACTGTATCCACAGATACAGTCCATTCTTTATTATGCTGCTCTTCCCAGAGAAGCTGGACTAAAGCAAAATAAGTAGGTTGACTAGAAAGGCAAAGGCCACTGACCTCTTTTATTAATCAAAACTTTCAGATATGTTGAACTATACTTAATCAATTTCTTTCAGTGTAGTGGTATGTTTAGCTGTAAGTTCAGTAAGTCTTAGTCACTGTACTTGAAATTAAACATCAGTTGTGAGTTACTTTAATGCTGTTTGTTCTATGCTTTTCAGCTTTCCAACTTCACTTAAAAAAAAATTGAAACCAAACGGGAATGAAAAGAAAAAAGTATTTATCTCAATAGCATGGTGACAGAAGACTGGATATAAAAGGTGTTCTTAAAAACACAGATTCTGACAACTGTGGGAAGTATCCATGAAATAATATGCAGTTAGAGTTTTGTACAGCGGGACAAAAGCCGGTGAAGCACATACGGACACTACCTGCGTGTATTTTGAATGCCTGTAGGTCACTATTTATTTATGCGAACGGGCAAAGAAAACCTTCTGCAGAAGAAGCCAGAAGTACTTCATTTTACAATCAGAAGACTACATGTTACAGTGAATTTATTTTCTATGTCAGTTTTTCAGACAGAGTGGAACCTACTGCCGTCCTTAAAATCCAGCTGAAGGTTCAAAATCTGAAAACAGCTGAATTAGTATCTTTTAGCAGAAGTCAGATGTTAGCTCTTCAGCTTAACTTTGACCTTCTGTCTTGGACCACCTACGTTCTGTAAATCTGGGCTGTGCAACATTGTCTTTCAAATTACTTTTCCCAGGGGAGAAATATGATGTTTGGCAGTGGAGGAAATCTTGTTTGTAAAGGTGCTTGGAGGATGAGGGATGATGAGACAGCACATGCATAGTGCAGTCACGTTAGATTCATGTTTCATCTTTTGTGCTGAACATGAAAGCAAAGGTCTGTGTTTACAGCTTGCAAAGTATGAGTTCAAAAATCTGGCTGATAAAAATTTTTGTATCTTACCCTGAAAATAATTTTAGGGAATTTCAATCAGCATTTCAGTTGAAAAGCACTTGGATTATTCTCCCAGTGTCAGAAGTTATAAGGAGAGTGGAGAAGAATCATTTCTGTGATATTCTGGAGGGGAAAAAAAACCCTGAAAAAAACCCCTGAAGCAAATTCCCTAGAAACCAAGTAATGACAGAAATGCCTGCAAATACCTAGTAATTGTGTGATTGCCGTGTTACAGGCTTTGCATGGGGAAAGGTAAGCTACGTATTTAGTATTTTGAACAACGCCCAAGTCATACACCTCAGTCCTCTGGAGAAATTCTTTGTGATTGTACTTTTTATATTATTTTGGAAGTATTTAGTGCCTTTTCTCCAAAAAGAACTTCGTCTGTGTAGCCTTTTCTTGACTACAGACGTTATTAATCTGCAGAAAGTATGTTCAGCATTTTCATTAGAAAATACTGTGATTATGCCTGGTGATGAGTGTGAAAGCCCACTGGTGAGTGTGAAAGCCCATGTTTCCTTTCTAATTTTGTTTGCTTTGTTTTTAAGGAAAACAAAGTTTCTGAGACACCAAGTCCTTAATGGGTCTGGTTTTCCCTTGACCTTAACGAAACTGCAGATTCCCAGATTTTCAGTTTTATTCTCAAAGGCAGATCTTAGGCTATATTGTGCAGAAACCAGTGGGGTCTCTGGCAGTGTAAAAGTGTCTGTGGATCAGATTACAGTATAAATCAAGGATTTTTAGGTATATTTAGACTTGGGGTTTTTTTTCCTTTGACATTGTTGATAACCCAAAAGCGATCTATCCAGTATTTGGAAGTTCATCAAAAAGCCTGCATTAGTTAAAGATTTAAGGCTATGCTAAGCAAATTCCTTTTTAAATAGCCACTTTTTTATTGAGGTCAAATTAAACTGATTTTTTGAGATACTCATAAAATGTCTCGATTAAAAAAGCAATTACTTTCAATTTTCTATTTTAGGAATTCTGTGAGTCTTGTGAAATTTGGAATCTCACACTGGTTTTAACAGGTGTATTTTGCTTCTTGCTGGAAAACTGCACACTGGGTTTTTGGCAAAAAATTAAGAAGCTATGTATATAGCAGATGAGTTCTTGTCATGTTTCCTTGGCAGGGGCGATTGTGTTTCTCACAAGACAACCTCACTACTCTGTAAGCATGATACCTCCATACAGGAGATGGAATTTTAGGTGGATGAGTGGAAATTAAGACTTAGAGTATGTAAGGCAAAGACAGGCTTTTGTTTGAAAAATACCTGTGCACACTGTCTGTCAGGGCAGTATTTGAGTATGTGTTGGGACATGTGAATTGAGAAAAATGGGGTAGTGTATGGCTTGAGTACTTTCCTGAGCAAAGGCCAAAAAGAGATGTTGGGGAGACAAAATGAAGCATACAAGAATCTCAGTAACACAAGTGTATGTCTCATCTTTTAAATATTTTTGAAACAAAAGGAACTGCCAGAAAATTCACACAGTAAATGTTAGTGTTGCAGTCCTACCTACAAGCATCCAAGTTAAAACTTTACCGTGTGAACTGTGTAATTACAGTGGTTATATAGTTTTTATAAAGAATATAGTGTATAGTTACGGGGCTTAGAAAAAAAAAATCTGTGGTGTCCTGTTTATTTTCTCTAGAAAAAGATTTCATCCCTTTGAGATTAGTTTAGTTTTTTTTTCTGAACTTCTGGATCTTTCTACATACATTTGCATATACATCTTTGAAAGTTTTTGATGTTTGAAGTATTGTTTTCTAATTTCTGCCTGTGAATAACATAAGATTGAGGGATAATGAGGTACGAAGTTTTTTTACCATTTTCCTATTAACTAAAATGATGCACAGAAAATTAATCATAACTTTAGAACAAAAGATGGATGAATGGTTTAAGTGGAGGAGAGTAGGATAATGACTTCTGGATGAAGCAAACATTGCTGAATGCTGGAGGTAGAAGCAGATGTAGAAAGATGTGCTTTGTGAGAATTTAGAAATTAACGGGAGATTTATGGCCATCTGTAATACGGTTTTGTATAAAGCGGAGTTGACTTTTTTACATATATGTTTATATATAGATGTTTAGGACTTTTCTTTACAATGTTGCTAGCTTATAGTGATGTGTCACATAATAAATACAGAAGCTTTTAACCAGTAGATGAATTAATTTCTGGAGAGTTGCAATGTAATTTATAATGAAAGTAGCGGAAATTTTGGGGAGAAACATCTGTGTTCAAACTTTCTTTAATTATATTTTCTTCTATACTATTGCCCTTTTCTAGGCAAGTCAGTATGACCAAAATAGACATTCAGAAAACTTAAATTGGTTTGGTTTGAGTCTTGGTAATGAATAGGTGCTGTAACATTGAATATATCAGCAAAAGTGTTCATTCAAAAACTGGTATAAACCAGCATCTTGACTTAATTAATAAACTGGGGGAATAAATTATCTTCAGTGTGAAATTACAGAACTTTGAAGCTAACTTTTTTTAAAATGTATTTGATAAGGTGATTTTTTTTTTCCTCAGGGTTTTCACAAAAACAAAAATATATTCATTCAAGTTTATAAGACTGTTACTGACATTTGGATTATTGTAGTTTTGATGGTTTTGTTTAATAGTGGCACTTGGATGTTGTCATTGTCACTTAGGTAAAAAGATTTTGAACTGAGGTGAAAATGTGACTGTGGTTCTGGGCTGTCCAGATGTGTATGTATTAAATTAAATTTGTGTGCTGGTGAGCTTGATGGGGGAAGTATGTGTGTTCATGGTAGCAGAGCAGAGGGAAGGAAATCTTTTTTTAAAGTAGACTCACCAAAATAGATTTTATGAGTCTTCAAACGTTTTATTCAGCTTTCTCTGTTTGAACAGGTGACATAATTGGCAGATGAAATGATTTTCTAAGCTAAAAGAAACAAAGAACTCCCCCCCATTTTAAAAGTCTCTGTTCATCTGTATTATAGATTATTGTTGGGTTTAATCTATTTTTAGTGTTTTCCTATTTTTGCTTCTTGCTGATGAGTTACAAACTCAGTGTTGGCTTATTGACTTCCTTCAGGCTGTTTATGGTATACGATGCTAATGAACAAAACTTCATTTTACAATGGAATGTTTTTGGAGAAAATTCAGTGTTTTGGTGTCATAATGGCATCTGTGTGGTTGATTGTTCTTTGTGGGGAATCTCTCCCCTCTCCAAATAAATAACATCTCAGAACTCCTGATGTAAAAATAGATCAATATATAGGTATTTTCCACATTGTGACTGACAGGATGCTGTCATTTAAAATGTACAAGGAAATGGATTTATACTAGTCTAGATTTTTTTTTTTTGACATGTGATAGATAGAAGGTTAATTGATGTTAAATAGATGCTTTGTTAGCCCTTCATCAGCTACTAAACTAGTACAGGAGGAGTGCAAATTATTACTACAAAAGGCCAAGGCCAGTATGTTTTCTTAGTGAGCTTTATAGGTCTTTTTTCTTATCCCTCCCTTCTTTCCCTCCTTCCCAACCGCACAGAACATAACCAGCTGTAATGATAGGAGGAGAGAGCAAGCAGCTTTTCTAAACACACACACGCACACATACTCTGGCACTCCGGCCCCCCTCTTTCCTTCTCATACCTCAGCAGAGTGACAGCTTCTAGATGTTGCGTGCGAGTGAGTTCAGCTGGTGCTGTGTGGTCTGGGTGTGTGGTCTCCAGCTCAACCGAGAGGCTGCTAACAGGGTGGATGAGAGAGAGCAACACTGTTTACTTTAATTTATTTCGGATGCCGGAACTGTGCCCGGAGTTTCTCCCGAGCCGGGTTCCACCGTCAGCGGTGTCAATCCCTCGCAGCTGCAGCCCAGGCTGCGGCGGGCGCTGAACTCCTCTGCCGAGGGCTCTCCCAGCATCTGCCCCAGGTCCAAGTCTTTTAATCCCTTGTGACTCAGAAATGTTAATGGCATCGCTGAGTGCTGTGATTATTTTGCTTTCACTCTGTCAAGACACATCGCCATGAAGATGTACCTTGCTGGGTCAAGGAAAGCGGGACCGCTGAGATGCTGAAGGGACTATGCGAGGACGGCTGTTGTGAAAGCAAAACTGCTGCGCTCATTCCTTGGCCACCCTAAAACTAAAATGCCTAGTGTGCCCTTTGTGGCTGATTGGAATATTCAGGAGCCTTTTGAAAAAGCACAGGATATCATATGTCATTTAATACTCCAAGTCTTTTCTTTTTTGTAATTTGCCCTCTATGTCGCAAAACTTGCACATCTTCCCAAATTGGAACCGATTTTTGGCATGTAATGTTGTCCTGTAGGTTAACATGTTTGTCAGTGTTAATACTGGCTTGAATCAACATGCCGGATATGACAGGGCAAGACAAATGAGGCTTTGTTTTTTCTGTGTGACGGTGAAATTACCCACTTTTTTATGTTTGTACATCTTTTCATTATAAGTAGCTTAGTGGTGTTATGAAGGGTTTCTTTCCCCCTACATGTGAGATTCATGAGCACTTCTTGTTTAAATTGACAAGTCTTCTTTTATTATTTAAGTAAACATGCATAGATTCTTAATATCACTTGGAATTTCAGCATTGTTTAGCTTATTCACTTCCCAGTCTTTTCTGGCAGGCTTGCGGGAATTGACTTTATATTATTAATGCAGTGTTGAAGGCTGTGGAAATTCTAGGGCACTGAAGATCTCCAGAGGGGTTAATAAATGTCAGTTATTTTCACAGTGCTGCTTTTTGGATGCTTTTAATTCTTGGTTTATGTAGATTGTCTGTCTGAATTTATATGGTTGGAGAGATAAAGCACAGAAGAGGCTGTAATAGTGTTTTTCATTGTTTTGTGATGGTTTTGAGTACAAACGTCTAGGAAACATTTCGCTCTGTCGTTCTTCTTGGGGTCATTTGTTCTTGTCCACTGACACTGTCATAGTGTGTTGTACTCAAGGGACTCTCTGGGTTTTCTAGTGAAAACAAAGAAACACAAGTTTGTGTAGTTTTAAGGTGAAAAGGCCATCACCTACATTCTGGAATCTGAGTATTTATTGCTTGTTTAAAAAGGCGTGTCATAAATCTTTTAATTTGAGAATCATTTAGTGCTGTGATGTTAGTGTAACTCACCAATTTAGATTAGGTTGGTTTTCTTGTGGTGTGTTTTTTAAGTAAACAACAACATCTGAGGCATACTGTGATTTGCACATGGGTAATGCTTTGCTGTTCCTGCCTCAACATATTTTAAATTGTATTCTGTCACATATGTATGTGATAACAAATAAGTACCTGATACCTGAAGGCTTAAATGTTGGCTTGTAACTTAGGCTTGCTCAATGATGACAAATTGGGTTTTTCTTCCCTCCCTTCTTGACAGCTTTGATTCCCTTTGCTAGATGACCATGGCACTTGCACTGACCTTGAGTCTGCCTTCCTTCAAGAGAATCTTTTAAGTTCAGTGTCTGTGACAAAGCATCACTGAAAACTTTTAATTAAACTGACTTTTCAGTCACTGGAACAGTCTTGCTATTTTGTTTTGGAAGTCAGAAACTCTGTTTTAAAACACTTCAACTGCTAATTTTTCCCACTGGTGAAATTTGTAAAGCGGTAGCGTATTGTTACTCATCTTCCAAAGTTCCATGCCTTCAGGATGTTTGTAGTTTTCCTTTGGGATTTGAAATTACCAGCCAGTTTAATATCCTTCAATCCTGAACTTTGGTTGTTCATGTCTTTAATATTTTGGTGGTCCTTGCAGAATGTAGTAAAATATAGAAAGCAGTGCTTTGTTTTACAGAACAGGTATGGTAGCTATTGGCATTTTACTCTGGGTTTCTCCTCTCTTTGCCATTGAAAGTTGAATGAGAAAACCTATGTAAGAACTCCCATTTCAAACCAACTTTAAACTGAAGGCTTACAAAACTTAAAAAAAAACCCCAAAACCAAATAGATTTGTGCTTTCCCTTATGCTGGGCTATATTTCATTGCTTCATTATATATTTTAAAGTGGCTTTTCTTAGGATAAAGAGGGAAGATGTCTTTTCTTTAGCAAGCTTGTAGTGCTCAGAATTGTCTGGGTTTTCTTTTTTTAACCAAACCTTTGTGAGAGGACAGTTTATTTGAGAAGCTGGTGTAAAGACGAAGATGTTGTTTATGAAAGACATTTTTCAAGACGACTTTATAGTAGATGCAGAAGTTTTTTTTGCAGAAGTTTTCTAACTCCTTGTGCTTTTACAACAAGAATATGACAGAATAATAGAATAGTATGGGCAAGACCGTGGAAGCAGTCAGTCAGATATTCATGTTAAATTTTTGGGGAGATACCATGAGGAAATTAAGTTTTAAAAAAATGGTGGAGAGAAATAAGGAGGGAAAGAGACCTCTGCTAATGTGGAAGATTGTCCATGGTAAAAAACAGTCTTGTTGAAACCTCCTCAGTGAGCCTGGCTCCTCAAAGGAACGATCTTGTATAGAAAACTGTCTTTCTGCAATCTCTCCTTGTCTGCATGAGAATCAGTCTTTCAGGAAGAGGGCTGTTTTTAAAAAAATACTATTTTATGTGTGATCCATATTTTGTAAAGAATAGATTTTATCTTTAGAGAAACATACACAACTGCAACAAAAGCTTTTAATTTGGTGGTTGTCTTGTTTTGTGAAATGGAAAAGTAATTTTTTGTCATAATTGCCTTAAATGTTTTTTAAAGAAATTCAGAAACTTGCCACAGCAGTATAGTGGCTAGGCTTCCCATGCAGTGGCTAGGATTCCCAGAAAGCACCTCAGTCATGTTAGTTATTGAAATCTGTCCTAAGAAGGAAAGGAAATATTATAAATGAGTTGAAGACTCCCAAGCATTTGCTTGATATTTATAGTAATGACATATTACAAAGAGTTCCACTCTTTGAAATAAATGAAAGCAATTGCTATTTAAAAATAATAATAATAGAGCATCTCAGGGCTGTAGTGCTTTGTAATGTGTTGAGATTTACTGTGGTATTCTCATTCTGGTGAGGTATTTTAAAGCAATTCTGCAGTAAGTATGGAAATACTTTTGAAGAAATACTAGATCTCAGGAGGCTCAGCATTTTTATTACATTTATTTAGCTCATCATGAAGGGGGATCTAGTGCCAATTTCTGATATCCAGAAAAGTACGTTGTAATATTGCTTTTAAGTTTTGGTATTGAACAAGCCTATTGTCTTGTGTGCCTAGGTATTTTGAAAGCAGCAATAGCTGCAGTGCAAGGCAACTATAACTTTTGGGGGAAGGAGAGAGAGGGATCAACCAAATAATACCACAGTAGCTTCTATTTTACTTGTGTTTCTCAAGGTTTTTTCCTCTCCATATTACCTGATGTTCCTGAAGATGGCTTTTTTAAGTCAATGGTACTGATAATTTTTCCGCATAGATGTCTACAAAAAATTGCTCCAAAGTAAAAGAGGTGGTTTATGTTGACTATCTGATACCTAGACACATGTTGCTTCCCCCAGAAGGTGATTGCCTGTATGGGAAGACATAACACTGCTGTTCCTTTACAGCTGTTGTATATCTTTGAGCTCTGCTGAGGATCTGTGAGAAAAGCTGCAAAGACTACATAGATAAGATTATGAGGAATAGATGCAGTTTATTCTCCTCTCCCGTGGTAAAATTAGGGACGTGATTCTTCTCTAGCACCATTTTTGCACAGGAATCCAGAGGAAACTTCAATTTCTGAAAGGTCTGAATTTCTGTGTGTGTGCATCTTGTGTAGGAGTAAACAAGACTTCCCTTGTAATTTCGTGTTCTGTTTCCTCCAGGTGCTACTAGGTTTGGCAACGAGAGCTGGGAAGCTTATTTCTGTTATGCTGCCTGCTGTTTTGTCAGGCAGTGGTGTGGTGATGTAGTTTTGAATGCAGCACAGATGAGAGGAAACCTGGGCAAGCCTTATGACTCCAGCATTAGGGATGTTGACAGAAGACAAGGTCTATAATTTTCACCTGTGGTGAGGAAGTGGCTCAAGAGTGATGTAGATGGGGTATCTGGACAAGAAGGCTTGGAGTAGGGAATGCGGGATGAGAGGAATTACCAAGGTGTCTGGATTTGAAAGGAGGATGGAATAGTAACGTCCCTCTCCCTTCCTGCTTGAACTTACCGGTAAAAAGTCAGAGGGACAACCGACAGGATAGGGGCACGTGATGGTTTTTCTGCAAGGTGGGGACCTGGCCTCAGTTTTGAAGTGAGGCAGGGACAATCTCTGTGTGAGGAGGAGGAGAAGCCAGTTCTGTGAAAGAGATAGGAGCAGAGCACAAGCACAGAGCACAACCTTCTCTTCCACAGGTGGAGATGACTGTCAGCTGATTTCTTTTTAATCTGCTGATACACGGTTATAGTCTGCATCTGTTGACTACTTGCTTCTCCAGCCTCATGTTGGGTTCATGTAAAAGGTTCCACTATTTTACGTATAAGACTATTAAGAGACCCATAAAATACTGTATAACTTAATTCCTTTTTCATCAGATTGTTGTTTGTAAAAAAAACAGAGAAACCAATGTTTTAATAAACACATTACATAGTTTTTAATGTTGTGAAGGCAGCCACTCAAGAAATATTATGAGGTTTGCCAGGTAAAGATACAAAGCCAAACTAGATACACATTGTGTGTTATCATGGGCCCTTACGAGCCTTTCTTCATACACTGAGCATGGCTCACATACTACAACTTACTATGCACTTGCTTTTTCAACATGAATTTGCATCTGTCTGAAAAGTTCTCTGAAGATATTAAAACTTCTGTTTTGTTCAAAGTATCTAAATGCCTTTTCTATGTTAATGAATTTATTTTCAAAAATAGCTTTGGAGATGAGTGATAACATTCTTATTTTAAATATGTGAAACTAAGAAACTGACATTTAAAATCAGACGTATTTATAGAATTGACATTGTTTAGGACCTCAATATTTCAGAGCATTGTGCAGTATTCCCTATATTCAGGATGCATTTCAAACTGACTTCAGGTGTGGCTGTGGGCTCTGAAGTTGCATCAGGAAAAAAAGCAAAGTTTTATTATAGGTGACCCAGTCTGCACCTGNNGACCCACTATGCACATGTGGTATGGACAGACAGAGACAGGAGATCCTGTTCTGAGGGCAGTATTTTTTTACTTTTAGCATGAGATCTTCCTCCCAATTCCTGCCTTTTCTATTTCCATCTTCATTTTCAGTGTGTGTTCCAACTTTGGAATATGAAGAAAGAAAACAGTCAGTGGGAGCTTCTTTGATTCTCATGTCAGATCTAGCTACTACCACTGAAAAATGTGGGGAGGCTGTGTAGAAGCATGGGGTATGTTGGCACAATGAAAGTATTTGGTATATGCAGAAGCAGCTGAAACAAGTATGTCTTAA
>WEIT01003444.1:1269-16432 GCA_013389985.1 Dryoscopus gambensis | reverse complement strand
ATATAAATATAAATATAAATATAAATATAAATTGATGTCTTCCAAAGGCACCAAATCCTGCAGTGTTTTCCCCCTGATCCATCCCACAGCTCCATCAGAATAATAACTGGGATTAGCAGGGAAGAGCTGGAATCTGCAAACCCACCTGGTTTCATTTCCATTGTGTGGCGGCAGCTCTTGAATTTTAACTCCTGGAATTTTTAACTCTGGCGTTTTTAACTCCTGCAAACTTCCAGGAATGCAGGAATTGCACCAGGAGTCTCCCTCAGCATTCCCTTCTCCTGCAGAAATTATTAAAATGAATAAGCAAACAGTTACAGAAATGAATATCCAATCATTAAAATTCACGCCCGAACAGCTGCCAAGGAGCCTTCCCAGTATCCACACGCTGCTGGCAGCCTGGCTGGGTAGAGCCCCACGTGGAATGGGAAGTACAAAAGCAGCCCAAGGTTAAAATTAAGTAAAAAGAAGAATTCTCTGGGTTTTTCCCCCATATTTATTTCACATTATTAAACACATATATCAATCTGATTAATGTAATATCATTAGAAAATCCTGTTGAACATGGGGCATGGATTTTGGAGAACAGTTCAGAACTCAAGGATGGATCACAAAGCCTGGCCCATCCCTTGGGCCCATCCCTTTTTCCTCCGCATTCCTTCCTGGGAGGAAGAGGAAGAGCATTTCAGCTCCTTAAACTCTGTCAGACCAGCGAGTTTGGTGCTTGGATAATGGATTTATTGCCTATTTTCTGGTTGCCATCCCAGGCTCTACAGGACGTTCAAGGACAGCAAGTACCTGTACATGCTGATGGAGGCCTGCCTGGGGGGAGAGCTCTGGACAATTCTCAGGGACAGGTGAGCCGGGACTTGTCCTGCACAGAGGGACCTTTTAAATGTCACAGAATTCCTGCTGGAAGGGTGGGAAGGGACCTCAAAGCCCATCCAGCCCCACCCCTGCCATGGCAGGGACACCTCCCACTGTCCCAGGCTGCTCCCAGCCCCAGTGTCCAGCCTGGCCTTGGGCACTGCCAGGGATCCAGGGGCAGCCCCAGCTGCTCTGGGCACCCTGTGCCACGGCCTGCCCACCCTCCCAGGGAACAATTCCTGCCCAAGATCCCATCCAGCCCTGCCCTCTGGCAGTGGGAAGCCATTCCCTGTGTCCTGGCACTCCAGGTCCTTGTCCCACATCCCTCTCCAGCTCTCCTGGACCCCCTTTAGGCACTGGAGTCACCATCAAGAATTTATAATATATATTTGGTTAAAATATATATATATTTATCATGACTTGGCTTTGCCCCTGCTCAAGGTTAATTTTCCTTTTCCTTCCCAATTTCTGAGTTTTCCTTCCCGCTAAGGGAAGCTGGAGGGCAGGGCTTCATCCCTGGGAATAACACAGTGCCGTGAGAAGAGCAGCTGTGTCCAGCACTTCTCTTCAGGGAATATTTGACAATTCCTTCCCAGTATCCCATCCATCCCTGCCCTCTGGCAGTGGGAAGCCATTCCCTGTGTCCTGTCCCTCCACCCCGTGTCCCCAGTCCCTCTGCAGCTCTCCTGGAGCCCCTTTAGGCCCTGGCAGGGGCTCTGAGCTCTCCTGGAGCCTTCTCCTCTCCAGGTGAGCACCCCCAGCTCTCCCAGCCTGGCTCCAGAGTAGAGGGGCTCCAGTCCTGGAGCAGCTCCATGGCCTCCTCTGGATTTGCTCCTGCAGCTCCAGGCCCTTTTGATGTCACAGTTTTTAAATCACAATTTCCCATCCCAGAGCTTTCCCATCCCTGTGTTTGCTCCCTCTGTCCAGCTCTGCCGTGCAGACACTGATAAATAATATCCGTCAATATTTCCTGAGATTTATGGCCCAGCCAGGACTGAGAGCAATGAGCAGGAGCAAATCCCGAGCTGTGCAGGGTCTGTTGGCCCAGGTATCCCATATGACACCAGGGCTGCTGATCCCAGTGGGAATCAAAATCCACACCCCGCCAGGAGCGCTGTTCCATCAGGGAGCAGCAGTGACATGGAAAATAATCAGTCAGGAAAGCGTGGGGTGGCCCAAACCCCACAGTCCTGGCCTCGGGAGGGTTGGCCTCGGAGTGTTCAGGGTTGCTGGGTGCACGTGGGATGTGCCCATGGAGCAGGGGATTGTAACTCTGGAACAGCCTCATCACTGGCACAGAGCTCCGGTACATTTGGCAAGGTTGACCAGAAAGCCTCCAGAAAGGAGATTGAATTGTCTTTTCATTCCCTAGAAGAAATTTTCCTCTGGTTCTTCCTTTTCCCAGCAGCCTTTTTCTCACTGAAACAGGAACTGGAGCGAAGTTAGCAGGTGCTGGGTGGGATTTTTCCTGATCTTTTGTCAGAGCCTGATAATTCCATCTTTAGTTCTCTGGGATTTAAACTGAGGTTCTGCTGCCACCTAGCTTAGACACCCTCCCGATCCCAGCCAGCTCCCAGCAGGCAGGGGGTTGTGGTTTTCCTTGGAAAACTGCTGAAACAAGGATCCAGAGGCGCAGTTTGGAATTTGCATTAACGCTTCAGGTCTCAGCAGCTGTGATTTTCCTGCCTTTTGTCTCAGTTAGGAACATTAATACAGAACCTATCTCCACACCTCAAAGGAGCTTTAACACCCAAAACCCAAGGCCGAAATTAGAAAAAAACACCTTTTTGCTCACAAGACAAGGATTTCAAAGTTTTATTTCTAAATTATAGAATAAACCTGAAAATAGTTTCAGATACTGGAGGCAGAGAGGTTGCTTCCAAAATGGAAATTTAATTAGATCGAGACATAACGGGGAGTTTAGCAACAGGAGCTTTCCAGATGTTAAAAAGTGATTTTCCTGCAGTGCTTAGAGCTTTAACAGCAGAATGAATTCCATGGGGAAGGAAACCACCTCCCAGGGATTCATCCCATGGCTTTGTGCCCTTTTTCCCTCCCTCCTTTCCACAGGGGTTCGTTTGAGGATTCCACGACCAGGTTTTACACGGCATGCGTGGTGGAAGCCTTTGCCTACTTGCATTCCAAAGGGATCATTTATCGGGACCTCAAGCCAGAGAACCTCATTCTGGATCACCGAGGTTATGCCAAGCTGGTGAGTGCCAAAAAAATCCCCCCAAATCCCATACGGCTTTGGCCAGAGAGGGTTGGGAGCAAAGCCCCCTTTGGGGATGCTGAGAGGAGATCAGGGCCAGGTGTTGTTGTCACCACCAGGATGTTTTCCTGGCTTTCAGCAGGGCTCAGGGTATGGCTGAGCTGGGAAGTGCTGATTCTGGCTTGGGATTCAGATCCCTACTCCTGGGATGCTGAGGAAAAAGCATCGGGAGAAACCCATCTGGCTCTCTTGGGCAAAAAATGGCCTGTTTGCCCCAGAACTTGGGGTGGAGGTGCCCTGTTTGTCAGGGGTACCCCAAATGGCCAGGAGAGAGAGGAGAGGGGAGAGGGGAGAGGGGCAGAAGAGAGAAGAGAAGAGAAGAGAAGAGAGAAGAGAAGAGAAGAGAAGAGAAGAGAAGAGAAGAGAAGAGAAGAGAGGAGAAGAGAAGAGAGAAGAGAGAAGAGAAGAGAAGAGAGAAGAGAGAAGAGAGAAGAGAAGAGAAGAGAAGAGAAGAGAAGAGAAGAGAAGAGAAGAGTTGGGTTCCCTTGGTGGGACGTGCTGCAGGATGTGGGTCCTTGGGAAGCCACTGGTGAAGGACAGGACCCCTAAAAGGAGCTGGCCCAGGAGGGGCTGATGGCCCCTGGGAGTCATGGGGGGCCAAGGGCTCAGTGTGTGGGTTTGGGGGCTCTTTGGGCTGGGAGCAGCTGGGGATAGTGACTCAGGCACCATCACGGCCTGGTGGCAGCCGCCACGTGTCACCTGCTGAGTGACACCGGGGTTTGCCCCCTGCAGCACTGCCCTAAGGCCGGAATCCAGTGAGGTGTAGAGGGGTAGAGGATGTGAGGTGCAGGACTGTCCTTCTCCCACCCCAGGAGGAGCTGGGGCTGCGTCTCTGCCGGTCCCTTACCAGCCCCCAGCTCCTCAGACTGAACACGAGTGTCCCAGGTCCCCTGTGGGTTAGGACCAGGTGGGTTCCTGACCAGCCCCAGAGGACTCCACTTCCCAGTATAATCTGGTTTTCCGTGCTCACCGGTGCTGTGGGGACACTGCTCTAGGGCCACAGGGAGGTTGGTGAGCACAGCACATCCCAGCAGCCAAACTGGGAGGACACTTGGACTTCACTTCTTATGGCAGGAGAGAAAACCAGACTTGGCAATAGGGGCCTAAATCACAGAATCCTGGAATGGTTTGGGCTTGAAGGGACCTCAAAGACCATCCAGCCCCACCCCTGCCATGGCAGGGACACCTCCCACTGTCCCAGGCTGCTCCCAGCCCCAGTGTCCAGCCTGGCCTTGGGCACTGCCAGGGATCCAGGGGCAGCCACAGCTGCTCTGGGCACCCTGTACCAGGGCCTGCCCACCCTCCCAGGGAACAATTCCTGCCCAAGATCCCATCCAGCCCTGCCCTCTCCCAGCTTAAAACCATCCCTTGCCCGCGTTAATTTAAATTTAAAAGAAAAAAAGCAAAATAAATCAACTTGAGTTGTGAGTGATAGAAAGTTCCAACGCCCAAGAAACCCTCGGTGCTGGTGTTTGCTTCCCTCCTGGGAATATTCCCAAGGATAAATCAGCAAAAAGGTCACTGTGGTTCCCTGGTCCTGGAACGACCCTTGGTGCTTAATTAGGAGAAAATTCCCATGGGGAATCCTCCTTTCTGCCTTGCTTCACTTCAAGGGGAGCAGAGCCCAGGGCTGACATTCCCTCTGATGCCCTGCCCTGATGCTCCCCTGCCCCTTCCCCCAGGTCGATTTTGGCTTTGCAAAGAAAATAGGATTTGGAAAGAAAACATGGACTTTTTGTGGCACCCCGGAGTATGTAGCCCCCGAGATCATCCTGAACAAAGGTCACGACATTTCGGCAGACTACTGGTCCCTGGGAATCCTGATGTACGAGCTCCTGACTGGCAGGTATGGCCATCGAAATTCATCCCAGAATTTCTGCCCCTGTCACCCCGATGAGGCCAGGCCAGGGGCAGGGCTGGGTCCTGGGGAACTCCACGGCAGCTTTTCCACTCAAATCATCTCTTTTTGGCCCTGAATGGTCTGGACATGATGGGAAAAGGGAAGGGTTTGGCCCTAAATGGGCTGGAAATGATGGAAGAAGGGAAGGGTTTGGCCCTGAATGGTCCAGAAATGGTGGGAAAAGGGAAGGGTTTGGCCCTGAATGGTCTGGACATGATGGGAAAAGGGGAAGGGTTTGGCCCTAAATGGTCCAGAAATGATGGGAAAAGGGAAGGATTTGGCCCTGAATGGGCTGAACTCGAGGGGAAAGGGGAAAGGTTTGCACTCAGCTGGGGAGGTTCCTCACTGCTGGAAAGGAGGAGGTGGATTGGGCTCCATCCGTATTTAATTTGGGATATCACTGCTGCTCTTGGCAGCGATGGCTTCCTGGAGCTTCCTCACCTCATCCCACATCACTCAGCCCCAGGAGCTCTTGAAGGATCCATCCCCTCCAGCTGCCCATCCTTCGGGGCGGGACACAACCCCCCATCCATGGCAGGCCAGTGAATCCCCACTGGAATCGGGTGCCATCGCACAGAGATAAGCAGGGAGTGCTGCTCAGAGCCCCCTGCCTCGGGCTGTTGGGACGTGGCTGCCGTGGGAAGAAGAGGTTTAGCATGGGAGACTTCTTCTCGGTGCTTCCCTGCAGCCAACATCCCTGAATTCCAGAGCTCCTTGAGAAATGGGTAGGATCATGGGAAGCAAAGCATTCCTCGTTGACATCTACCTTTTCTCGTCTGCATTTATTTTATCATACTTCAATGCTGTTTTAAAGACAAATTTTGATTAAAGACAAGTTTTTAATCTTTTTTCCTTCCCTGTGCCCTGTGAAGTCCCCCTTTCTCAGGCCCAGACCCCATGAAGACCTATAACATCATACTAAGGGGAATAGACATGATCGAATTTCCAAAGAAGATTGCCAAAAATGCTGCTAACTTAATTAAAAAACTATGCAGGTGAGTGGATTAACGAAAAGAACCGAAAGGCCAAATGTTGTTTGCAAAGAAGTGAGCTGGTCGGAGGGATTTAGGATTTGTTATTCCTTTTACAGGGACAATCCATCAGAAAGACTAGGGAACTTGAAAAATGGAGTGAAAGATATCCAAAAGCACAAGTAAGTGTCTCCTCCATCAGCCAGCAGCTCCAACCCCAGAAAAGGGGCATTTCAAACACCTCGATTTTCTCCTAAAAACCGCTTTCTACCCATAATGTAAATTCACCCCCCACCACCACCTTTTGGTCCCATGGGAGGGCTTAAATCATGTCTTAGGAGTTTATGGGGTAAGAACAGGTGAGAGACCCACTCCAGGAACAATTTATCCCACCCATCCGCGCTGGATCCTCTCTTCTCCCATCCCCACAGCAGCAGGAATGGATTGGATGGGTATTTCGGGGGGAGGCTCAGGGCTCATCCACCCTCCTTGAGCAAATGTGAGGAAAACCATTAGTGGGACATCCTTGAGCGTGAAGTGGGGAACTAACCCAATTCCATAGGAAAAAAGGGCATCGTGGGTTTCCTGTGGGAGGGATCCCCCCTGTGGAAGGGAAGGAGCAGCTTCCAGGGCACCTGCAGCAAGGAACAGTTCCCATCTGAGTGTTGGCCATTTCCACTCGTGTGGTGTCACCACGGGGTTGCTGCACACTCTTCCTTCTTCGTCCCCAAAAAAAAGATGACAGGAAAAATTCCAAAGGCGTTTTTAGGCAAGGTCTGGGGGCGATGAAGCCTGTTGCTTAAGCCATTTTCTTTCCTTTTGGTGCTACTCCTGTCTAACTTTGGATTCTTCCCTCCCTTCAGATGGTTTGAAGGCTTTAACTGGGAAGGGTTACGGAAAGGGACACTGACACCTCCCATAATCCCAAGTGTAAGTTTTCCTGTTGTTGTTTTCTCCTCCGTGGCCAGTTCCTCAGGGGTGCCATGAGCTCTGGGTGGTGGTACATTGGGTTAAGTGAATAATGTGCTTTATTTCTTCTGGAGATGCTTGAAGAAGTCACTTCAGGCCCGTTCCCAGCTGAGCTTGGTCTCCAGGCAGGCTCTTCCCAGGGAAGGCAGTTTGAGGAGAGCACAGCCATGGAGAAATCTCCTTTGGAGCAGGGGATGGAGGCAGGATCACTCACTCCAACACATTTTCCTCCCTCTCACCTGCTCCACTGGTTTCTGCATCTCCTTTTCCCACCTCAGTGCAGCGCTGCCCCTTCCACCCCTTCTCTCCGCTGCGTCCTTGTCCCTTCTCCTCTATTCTCATTTCCATGGAAAGGCAAGTGGGATTTGGATGCCAACTCCCTTTTAATTCGCATTACCCTTCCCTTCTGTGCTGTCTTTTGTGCCTGTGCCCCTTTTCTCTGCATCCGTGTCCTACATGAAAAGCGCTGTTGATGTTTAACCCGGAGCGGGCGCGGAGGGACAGCTCCGCTCATTTTCCTTTGGAGCAAAGCCCTTCCTTTGATGTCTTTGTGAGCTCTCTGCCCTCAAAGCCCGGCTGCAAGGGGAAACCAAACAGGATTAGCTGACACAAATTACCTCGGCCCCTTCTGTCCCTCCTTGTTCCAGCTTAATCCCTCGGGATCACCGGGAGAATGCCATTAATGGGGCTTTAATTGCACCCCATTGCTCCGGCCCGCAGCTCCTGCAGCAGGGGCAGGCACAGCTCCAGCCTGAATCTGCCATCCCAAAGCGTGCTTAGAGAAAGAGCAGGAGGGTTTCCCACCCTGCTTTTGCCCTGTGGGATGCAGGAGCCCCTGGAGTCAGTGGGAGAAAGCAGGACTTGGCAAATACCTCCCTAAACAGCTCAGAAGTGTTTTAGAGATCAAAGCTGGGTTTGGTTCGGGATTTTTCTGTTAAGCTCAATCAACAATCCTGGGACGGTTTGGGTTGGAAGGGACCTTCGAGATCATCCAGTTGCACCACCTTCCACGGGCAGGGACACCTTCCACTATCCCAGGCTGCTCCAAGCCCTGTCCAACTTGGCCTTGGCCTCTTTTTAATGCCTATAATTGATCGGCAGTGCAGCTCACCACATTCCAAGTCAGGCAATAAAGTCAAGTTTGCTCCTTCACATCCTCTTGGAATTGCTGCCTTAGGAATGCAGGATGTCCGTGGAGCCTGAAAAACTCCACCATGTTTTCCTGACAGGTTTTGGTGGATTTTCAGTTTAGTAGGAGCGTTTCCAACACTGCTCTTACCCCACGTAGCAAGGCTGACTGGAGTAGATGGGATCCCTCTTCGGAGGAATCCTCTTCCAGGACAGTTCCAGGCTGGCCCTAATCCCAGTTAAACAAAACTCATCCATTCCCTGAGCTCTTAGCAGCAGCATCTCCTCCAGCCCTACTTCTGAGATCCTCTCCAAACCCAGGAACTGTCAATTTTGTCAACCCTGGAGCTGTCAGTCCTGCTCCAGCACGTTTTCCACAAGTTTTTATGGCAAAGTCTCAACGGCCACTCTGAAAAGGGACCCAAGACACAGCTTTGGGAGCAGACACCTATTTTTCCTTCAGTCCACCTCTCCTTGTCAGCTGGGAAGGAGCCAGCAGGGCCAAGCATAGAGATTAGATCCTTTATTTTAAGAAAAAAGGCTTTTCCCAGCTCTTTAACTCTCACTTCTTACATGGCACTACCAGTGAGGCAGTCAAAGAGCTCTTACTCCACAGGGTTTTTGGAAAGACCCCAGTTTACAACCTGCTGCTAGGACACTGCTGAGCCTTGGTACCACAGCTGGAATCGGTGATTTTACCTTTCCTTAAAAGCTTGGGACTCTTCCAAAGATGAGCTGAGGAAGCAAAGGGTGCAGGAGCACCCACAAAGTCAACGGATCCAGATAATCCGAAAGAAATTAAAGCTTTTAAAATAAAGATTCTGTAGGGTGGGTTCATTTTTCCAAAACGAGCCGGGTATTCCATAATCCTGTTTTCCCCCAAGGTGCGTTCAGCAGCAGGAAAATGCTGATGCAGTTGGGCAGCACATTAAATTCAGAGGTGGAGTTGGGGCTCCCATCTTTTCCCAAAGCTTGCAGCAGCATCCAGCGTAAAATGGGAATCTCAGGAGGGTCAACAAGGCTCCGTGGCTCGGGGCAATCCCTGGGATCAATCCAGGCTGGATATTGGAAAAAAAATCTTCCCGTGAGCATGGGCAGGCCCTGGCACAGGGTGCCCAGAGCAGCTGTGGCTGCCCCTGGATCCCTGGCAGTGCCCCAGGCCAGGCTGGACACTGGGGCTTGGAGCAGCCTGGGGCAGTGGGAGGTGTCCCTGCCATGGTAGGGGTGGGACTGGATGGGCTTTGAGGTCCCTTCCCACCCAAACCCATCTGGAATTTTGTGAGTCAGTGACAGGTGGCCCCTGGCTCAGGCTCTTCCACAAGTGAAATGACTGAAAACTGCAGCACGTGTTTTTCCTGCTCTGGGTAAAGCTTAAAAGCATTGAATTTCCAGTGAGACTCTGATTATTTCGGCTGGAGAGCCGCTGGTTTCCTCTTGTCTTGTTGATTTTTTTGGATTGTATTGACTCCATCAAGTCCTCACTGGAAGAAAGTTTCCCTCACTGTCACAAAGCAGGAACATCAGACATTCTGTAGCCAGGGCAGATTTCAGATGTCACAATTTCCAAAAAAGAAACATGCTTGGCCTTCGCCCTGGGAAGACAGGTTTCTCTGGAAGGATCCTGAGGCTGAGCAAGGCTTGCCAAGAAGGTTAAAGGCAGCTCAGGATCCTGGAGCCATGGGTGGGAAATCCTGGGCTCTGGGAGGCTTTCTCCAAGTCTGTTGTCATACCCTTGTTTTAGCCCGTGGGAAAACTCGGGAGAGATGGGGAGCGGAGGGAAATCCCCCAGCAAAAAGCCGTGGGTGCAGCACTTCCCTGTCTGGCTGGGGATTCTCCGGGATGCCCGTTGCTGTGGGATGAAGAGGGAATGTCAGCACTGGCATGAACATCCCCTTCTTGTCGGTCTTCTTCCCGTAGGTCGCGTCTCCCACGGACACAAGCAACTTCGACAGCTTCCCAGAGGACAGTGACGAGCCACCCCCTGACGACAACTCAGGATGGGACATAGATTTTTAATGTTCTTTCTCTTACCTGCTTCTGCCTTGCCGAGGACAGCTTTTCCTGGGACGTGGCTGCCAGCGGAACGGGAAGACCGGAACTGGGGAGGATTCGTGCTCGGGGTCACCACGATGCCTTGATTGATGCTGCTCCAGTAACTCCAGTGGCATTAGGACTTCCTGCTTAGTGACAGTAGCGCTCTCCATGTTTTCTGTTGGAACGTGACCTGGTGGGCACGGTGGTCCTGGCACAGAGCCTTTCTCCGGCACAGAGCTCCTCTTCTGTCGCCACCGAGATCCGGGCACGCTCCTGGTTAGCAGAGTGAGAGATCTGTAGAGTAAGAGGCACTTAATTCCAGCTGCTTTTTCCCTAGGATCAGTAGTAATTTATGAAGTGCTGCAGCTACTCCAGTGCGGGATTTGGGCTGTTCCCACCCTCCGAGCTCCGCGGGGCAGCGCCGGGGCCCGGGAGGAGCGCAGGCACGGCGCTCCCGTCAGTGCCGTGGGAACGTGTCCTTTTCCTTTACGAGCAGTGTTCCAACGAGACCGAATGGTCCCTTTCCTCTTCGTGTCGGAAACATTCTGGCTCAGCCTGGCCAAACTAAAGCACAAGTGCTGCGGATGCCGTCCAGGCAGGTCTGGGCCGCTTCTCTCACGGGCAGCACCACCTGGGGGCTGGCAGCTCTGCTCTCCTGGGCACCAGCGCAGGCATGGGGAGAGGAAATCGTGGGATGAACCCGTCGGGCATCTATTCATCCACTGGGCATCCATTGATCCATTGGGCATCTGTTCATCCGTTGGGCATCCATTGATCCATTGGGCATCCATTGACCCATTGGGCATCTATTGATCCATTGGGCATCCATTGATCCATTGTGCATCCATTGATCCGTTGTGCATCTATTGATCCATTGGGCATCCATTGGTCCATTGTACCTCTATTGATCTGTTGTGCATCTATTGATCCGTTGTGCATCTATTGATCCATTGTGCATCCATTGATCCATTGGGCATCCGTTCATCCATTGGGCGTCTATTGATCCACTGCACATCTGTTGATCTGTTGTGCATCTATTGACCCAGTGGGCATCCATTGATCCATTGGGCATCTGTTCATCCGTTGTGCATCTATTGATCCATTGGGCATCCACTGATCTGTTGTGCATCCATTGATCCATTGGGCTTCCACTGATCCACTGGGCATCCACTGATCCATTGTACATCTGTTGATCCATTGGGCATCCATTGATCCATTGTACATCCACTGTACATCCACTGATCCATTGGGTTTCCATTGATCCATTGTACATCTGTTGATCCATTGGGCATCCATTGATCCATTTCACATCTATTGATCCATTTCACACCTACTGATCCACTGCACATCTATTGTTCCATTTCACAGCTATTGATCCATTTCACAGTGCTCCAATCACAGTCCTGGAACAAAGCAACAGCAGCCTACCAGTCTGATTGATTAGGCATAAAATTAAGGATAGCTTTGACCGTTTTAGGCCCAAGGGGAAAAACGTGAGAGCTGTGATGTCCTTTCGAGGTGCTATGTCCATCCCTCACCTGGGAAGAAACCTGTCCCTGATCCATCCTGCCAGGAATATGTAGCAGAGGCTTCGTTCTCCACCCTCACGATTCCATGTCTCCCTGTCCGCATCTCTTCCATGTTTAAAGGATCTCATTTAAATAAAAATCCTGCCTCTGATGGAACATTGCCAGTAATCCTAATGCCTCTCCAGGCTAAGGAGCTCCACAGGAAAGTCAGTGGAATTCAATGGGAAATGGGTATTGGATTATCTCTGTGAGGTCTCCTGCGTTCCAGGTCCACATGAGTGTGTTTAACACAGGGATGGCCAAATCTATATGGACAAAAGAGCTGGGGAAAACAGTATTATCAGGATCTGCTTTTCCCTCACTTCCACTGCTTTTCCTTTGCTTGAATTCCCCCTCTGGTTTATGGGATGCAGCAGAGGGATCTCTCCTGGGTGCCCGTTTGTTGCCTATCCACAGGACTAAAAGTTTATCCCATTATCCAACAGGAAACATCAGGTTCTGGTCTCTCTGAGAGACCTTGCCCCAGAAAATGACAGAATCATGGAATGGTTGGGGTTGGAAGGGACCTTGAAGGTCCTCTCATGGCAACCCCTGCCGTGGGTGAGCAGGTGCTGCCCCGTTTGAGCCAAGATCAAGTCTTGCTGGCAAGGACTTTTCCCACATTTTACATGGAAAAGGTCTGTTTGAGCAGTTAAAAATTCCTTCCCTGAGGCTAAATCCCAACTCTTTTGCATGTTTTTCATGGAAGGATTTGATTAAAAGGGTATTCTGCCAGCGTGGGCCATGTCTGCTGTTTAACCTGAGCTGGGCCGTGTGACACCTTTGGAACCAGCCTGTGGCTCTGGAATTCCCTCTGTTTTCCAGAGGGTGAGGCCACAGCTCTGGCACAGTCACTTCTGCTGTTCTTTAACCATTAAAACATCGTTTGCCTTCAAAACCACAGGGAAAAGGCAACATCTGCTGGCTTTTCCACCTTTTCCCAAGGGATGGACAGCACTGAGAGCCAAGGCTGAGCACGAGGGCTAAAACACTCACCAGGCATCTTAAACAGGCCTAACAGCCAAATTCTTCCCTCACACCCCCCTGGATTTCCACTCCGTGGGGACAGCTTTCTGTAGGAGTTTGTCCCAGGATGGTGACACCGGATGCAGTTGGCAGGCGAGGAGAACAAAGCACCACGAGGATTTCGGGGACAACCCGAAAACGTGGCAGGAAGGAGGGTCTAGAATGGGCTGAGGAGTTGGGGTTTCTTTTTCCTGTCCCTTTTTCCTTGTGCCAGGCATGGGAATTGATACCTGCAGTGTGCACTGTGCTGAACCTGAGTTTATTTCGATTTCAAACACCTCACTCGACTTCCATGGCCTCTCCTGAGCGTTAACACTTCGCATATGTATATGATAAGCCTTCAGTTATAATAATATATTTAAGTTGCTTTATATATATCTCTATATATCCACAACAAGGGATTGCCTCTGTGTTTCCACCTCCTGTCCTTATTTCTTTGTCTCCTTTCCTGATCTACGGGACGACGGTGTTTTTAGGGAAGGGGCAGTCAGCTCCCGTCTTTCCAGAGGGGCTTTGATTGGTGTCGCAGCTTCTCCCAGAGCTGCACTGCCCACAGCAAACTCCTCTTCAACAACAGGACCACGAGCAGATATTTCTGTAAATAGGTATTTTCGTGTCGGTATTTTGTGGGTCACACAGAACTTTCTGTTCTTTTCCAGTTCCATGGCATTATTATTCCTTCATTTCCTTCTTTGTAATGTAATGTTTTTAGGTCAAGGTAGACTTGAATTAATGTCATGTTTGTCAGTATGATTAAACTTTCTGTCAGCTGTCCTGTCCACCCATCTGTCCCATAGTTCTAGAACGTCACTGGCTATCTGGCATTGTTGCAAGTGCCTTAAATCCATGGCATCTTATTAAAAAAAAAAAAAAGACAAATTTGGTGTTATGCTGCATGACAAAGACAAACACACCTCAAACTGTCGTCCTTTCTTAGCTTGCTGCGTTTTACAGTTCTTTCTGCTACCGATTTCTAAGCCTTTATTATCTGATCTCGATGAATTCCAGAAATGATGACGTCGTTCTCTGATTTCTGTTCAATGTACCAGAGCTGTGTATCTGTTGATGAGATACAGAGTCATTTCTGTGAAATGTATAAATGTGATGTGTGGGTCAAATTACTCTCTGACATCCTAGCAGTCCGTAGACAGGTATTCCTGTTTTGCTAAGCTCCGCAGATCCCACCCATCCGTGCCGTCCCACACAGCCCCCTTGGGAATCTCCCACCTGGGAAAAATCCCCCCTGCCGGCATTTTCCTGGCCCGAAACCCCGGTGCAAAGACGAGGCTCGAATGCACCGCTCAACTGAACAGGATCTGTGCTCTTCCCTTCCCCTGTTCCCTGCATCCACGGGGATGAGCCCCGGAAGCTCTGCTGCGGCTCCCCAGCCCTGGCACCGGGACCTGGGTGCTTTTAGGGCTTTCTCAGAAAAAGGGCAAATTCCCATTTGGAGTTGCCTCTCCCCCAAGTCCCGATTTGCGCTGGTTTTACCCCAGCCCTGTGTTTTATACTCTGATTTTCTCTCCTTCCATGGTAGAGGTTTTGTTTGTCTGGCAGATGTCGGTCGCGCCCCGGCCATCGGCCGCTTGCACTCTTTGGATGTTGACTGAGGAACTTTGGAGTTTTTTTCATAAACTTCCATGGCTTTTGTTTCGCTCTGTACTCCCCCTGCAGCTGTAATTGCCGAGTGCCTGTTGTATACTTTATAGAGTTGAAATAAAAATAATTACTTTTGAATGGCTGTCGGTGGGTTTCTTCCAGAGCAGAAGCTGAGTTTGGGAGAGATCTTCTGGACAGTGGTGAAATGTGGGGTGACGGGGTTCTGCTCCCAGAACAGATTGCCCAGAGCAGCTGTGGCTTCCCCTGGATCCCTGGCAGTGTCCCAGGCCAGGCTGGACAGGGCTTGGAGCAGCCTGGGGCAGTGGGAGGCGTCCCTGCCCGTGGGACTGGATGGGCTTTAAGGTCCCTTCCGACCCAAATCATTCTGTGATTTGATGATGATTCTGTAACACAGAGGTGAGCAAAAGCAGGGAACAGGAGCAACAAAACATCCCCTCAGGAGGGAAAGAAGTTTGGTAACAGCACAAGGAGCAGCTGGGAATCGTCACCAATCGCTTCGCAGGATGCAGCAATCGCAGGTCGAAGTTAATAACGCAATTCAAACCCCAGGGTGACGTGGCCCTCACCTGAAACTGCCAGGGGAACACCGGGATTTCGGGGCGAGGCGTGGCGCTCGCTATTCCAGGCTGAGCTCGGGGCAGGCACAGGGGTGGCCGGGCTGCGCCGGGGATGCCGCCCCGCCGTGACTCAGCCGCTGCTCACGGCACCTGCCCGCCGCGCTCCCGAAACCAGGCAAAATAATTCCCAGGCAATTATTAGCCCGGCTTGAGCCGTTCGGGGCTGGAACAGCTGATAGTGGATACCGGGA
>WEIT01003435.1:11058-21788 GCA_013389985.1 Dryoscopus gambensis | reverse complement strand
TCCATTCAGGAGTGGCATAAAGGCTTCTTCCTGGATTAGAGCTTCTCAGTAAATTATTTCTCTCTTCTGCATCCTGTTACCTTTCCCAGACTCGTGACTTTCTCCACCAGCCTTCTCAAGGCCTGATGCTCCTTGCCGTTTCACAACTCTTCATCCCCAGGGATACTAACTGAGGCCATCACATACAGTAACATTTCCTTTGCTACTGCTGACAACCTCAAAACATGCCAGTGCATGAAGGTTATTTTTCATGTTTAATGAGGTGCTGTGATTATACTGGAATTTCTAGTGTTTGCCATGATGTTAAAGAGTCACCTTGTCTGACACTGTAGATGAACTTTATTTGCAAAGTAAATATTTTCTCAGAGGTTTCAGTTCCCAAAGAGCAAATTTGAAGCTGCCCAGTGTTCAGATGTACTGGTGTATGATTGCTCACTGAGCCATGTGCTCTATTGTGCAACATTCTTGAAACCAAGAGCCAAACTAAACCACATAATTATAGTCACCTGGGTGACACTTGCTAACTGTGTCATTTATCTTATCACCTGGTAAGGGTGACTATTCTATACTATACCGTACCCTGTATTCTGTGCATCCACCAGTCAGTCCACATTTCAACAGGTCTCTGGAGTCTAAAGTTTTCCACCTGGTTAAAAAGCTTAATGGAGATGAAAACATTGGACTGGATTATATCAGGACTACATCAAAATCCCTGCTGCTGATTAGCCTTGGGGCAGGAGGGTACAGCTGGCTACTGTTCAGGGAGCCCAGACAAAGGGTACAAGTGGAGGGTGGTGGCCCGTGCAAAAAAATGAGCTTTATCCAAGTCATCTCATTTCTTTAAGTTTCAAATGAAGAAAAGTTATAGCTTTGTTCACAGTGACACTGGGAAATAAAGACATTAGTTGCTTGTAAGGTACTTGGAATTCCTCTGATTGAAGATATTGTGGAAGTACAAATTGTTTATTGTGCCTACAGATTACATACCTGTGGGCTTGGCTTGCACAGAATAAATGACATGTTACTAGTGCTGGCCAATTAACTGATTTTAAGGGTGTAAAGCAGACAAAGGACTCTGCCCTTAATATATGCTAAAATAATTTAGTTTCACCCTAATTTTTATCTCTGCTTTTAAGCAGGTAATGTGACCTTGTAGCCTTTTATCCCTCTAAAGTATCTGCCTTTTTATCCTATTTTCTTAATGCATTTATAGCTGGAAATTATATTTATTGGACAAAAAAATTCTACTCTCTCATTCTATTATTTTCTTTGCGAAAAAACTTGATTATAACAATACTAAAAGTTTTATTGTATTAGAAAGTGGTACATTATTTTTTCCCAATTAAAAGTCTGATCTAAAGTATTTCATTTCATGTTTTCATAACTCTGTCCCTTGCCCTGAAAAGTCACTGACTTAAAATTAAGTCTGTTTTTTTAATTACCAGGGTTGTTAAAAAAAAAAAGATTAATTTTCTGCTGAAAAAAAAATCAATAAAACTTTAAAAACTGTGGGAATGAAGCACAAACACTATTTTCATTCTCAATATCTCCCTGAAATGATGGTCCACTGTTATTTGTTTAGCTAAATTGTTGACAGGTGTGTCTTCCAGCTTTCAAATTTTCTGAAAATGATACAGCCTTCTTTGGTGTGATGAAAAACTAATCACCACTGAGAAACAGACTTTCTGTTAACCCAGTTCCACTTGATTAAAAAATCTTTTTCATATAAGCCTTTTTAAATAAAGCTTCCCCTGTGTGTAGGTAGAAGGAACTCCTATTTTTCTCAGTAAGCTTAGCTGTAGAAGTAGGGATAGCAGTTCCTGCTTGCAAAATAAGTTTCTTTCCTTTATATGGTGAAGATTTTCCCTTAGGAACACGATGTCATTAATTAATGACATTAATTAATGCCACTTTTCACATATGACACAATAACATATCCCTACTTGTATTAAGACTGTTAGATATGCCCGGAGAACGACTTCTTCCAGGGGCTCACCACTGAGAAGGGGTCAAGCAAGTCGTCAAACATTATAAAATAAGCAGCCATAAGAGCCATTACAGGGGATCTGCTGGCTTTGCCAAGAGCAGGGAGAACAGGGACACTCAGGTGACAAGAGCTCAAAGTGTGAATGAGTACAAGAATGAAGGTGTTACACACCTTTGAATGGTGCCCGCCATGCCACTGTCCCTGCAAATTGCTCACTTAATAGACAGTTTGGGAGTGGTTGTTTTCATTTCAGAAAGACAGAGTTCTCTCCTGTCACTACTTATATTATCCAATTAACTTCAAACCATAGGAAACAAACAGGATATTACATTTAAGCAGAAGACTTTTGTCAAGCAGAGTCCTTTCACTTACCAGCCTCGGCAAAGAGCCTCACTATGTATTTTGTATGATTAGTCCTTAACATGAAATACTGACGAAAAAATGCAGATTCTATTTGAAGATAGTATCAGGATTTCTTGTGTGGGATCTAGCTCTTAAACAGCAACTCAGCATGTTGTTTACTGAATTATGCTCTCTGTTCATATGTTTCAACACAGAGCAGACCTTGAAAAGACAAACTGTTTATTTGCAAGGTGTTTTAGGTATTTCACAGAACTTGACAGAATATACTCCTTCATATATTTGAATTGTAATAGTATTAAATTATTTTTGAAGGGAATAGAGAAGAATCAGAGGCCCCAGAATTCTCTAGTTTTTTAAGCCTCTGATGCCCTCTGATACCGAGTGCCACCTGTGCAGTCTGTTTTTTCATGCTTATATCTAGATAACTCCTGTAGTTAGAGTGAGGAACAAGGATAGATATGGTCCTTCCTTCCTTCCTTGCTTCCTTTCTTCTTTCCTTCCTTCATTCCTTCCTTCCTTCCTCCATCCGCCCATCCACCCATCCGTCTGCCTGTCCCACAGCCATTGTTTCCAGGCATTCAGAAAAACTACAGTCCAGTTTTTGGCAAGCAGCAGAAGGCACTGGACAGAGAGCCGCTGGAGGAGTGTCAGGGTGTCTGAATCCACATCACCATGGTTGCAGGTCTTGTCGTCTTTCCTGCTTCTGGCAGATGTGCAACTCCGTCTCTCTGCCCAAGTTTGGCTGCCAGCTGGAGGATTCAGCTAGCCCAGGGCATTTCAGCTGTAATAAAGTTATGAGAGCTGACTATGACAGATTCATCTTCACCTATTATCCCTAAATATGCAGTAAGGATTGAAGCTACCAAAGTTTGTACATCAGTTTCTTGAGATGAAAGTGCCCAGTGACTCCACTAGACACTGTTACACAGACCTCCAAAGCCTACTTTTTTTTTCCCCAGCAGACTACAGCCTTTTGTCCCTTTCTTTTGGGAAATCTGTCTTAGTGCTTTTTCTGGCCCTAGGATCAGGGCACATGGGATTTCTTCTCACAAAGTGATTTGTTCAAGTTAAGAGCTAGCCCTGGCACCAACATGTCTAAACAGTCTTTAGTTTCCTTGATTTTTCTCATCATTTAGATTATGCAAATTCAGGTTCCACAGACTTTCTTTAGAGTCACAAATTTATGCAAATATTTGTCTCTTTCTGGGACTTAGTAGTTCAGTTTCAGTGTCCATCTTTCTCAGATTTTCCATTCATCTTTTGCAATTCATCATGAGAACTACTTGGGGCTGCCTTTTTATCATTAAATGTATTGCTATAGCCACTAGACAAATACTACTACAAGCTAAAACAAATCCAAATGCTAATCCACTGTGAAACCTTAAGATGTTAGTACTGGTTTCTAGAAGCACCTCAGCACCTCAGAGTTGTAGTGCAACTTGTGGAGGATTCTGGGTTTGTTTGTTTAGGTGGGTTTTTTTAGGAAGGGCTCCCACATATTCCTCCTGTGGGATAAGAGTGGAGTGTTTGAGCATTTGACAATTTAAACAAAGTTCCTGCCTCATCGTGGAGAAGGCAGGCAGCAGTCCTTAGTAAGCACAGGCTACAATAACATTTTCTGCATAGCTCTTATTTTGCTGTGGAAAAGCTGACTTAGCGATTTCACTGTTTCGATGCCAACATGATGTGATGGGTTTGGCTGGGGTAGAGTTAGTTTTCTTCACAGTGACTAGTCTGGAGTTTTGCTTTAGATTTGTGCTGAAAATGGTGTTGAGAACTCAAGGTTGTTTTTGTTACTGATGAGCAGGGTTTGCACAGCATCTTTCCTACTCCTCACCCAGGCAGTGACTGGGCTGGGGGTGCACAAGGAGTTGGGAGTGCACACAGCACAGACAGCTGACCCCAAATGACCAAAGGGATATTCCAGACCATATGGTGTTATGCTCAGCCAAAAATCTGGGAGAAGAAAGAAGGGGGAGGGGGAGCATTCAGAGGAATAACGTTTGCAACACATGGGAAAGCCAAGTGAGTTTAAATACATTTCCGTGTTTACGCTTTATGCTCCATCAGGATGGCATTAGCCTCAGGAACCTGTTGTCCATTCAAAGACAATATCAGAATATCTGTTATACTGCACAGGGAGAAAACTTCAAATGAAGGCTTTAATGAGCCTCATTCTTACTGTCCTGGAGGCAAGAAATTCCCTGCAGAAGTTTCTGGAATTGGGTGCTTTCTTATTTATGTATGTCCTGCAGTAATGAATAGTAGAAATGCCTTTTATTTACAGGATTCTGCTGCTTTTTGTGCTTCTTCTCACGGAACTAGACTAGGGAGATTTCAAAGGCACTTTCAGAAATTCTGTACTGAAATTTCCATTAACATTTCCTAAGTGAATGTGATCAGCAGGAACTGATCCCTCATTTGTCTCCTACTAGACATATTTGCCATGAAATGGCTAAATCTCACCTTCTCCAAAGACTCTAGAGAGATATTCAGCCATAAAAACCCTAGTGACCATCTGTCATCAAATACAGGATAATTTGCAGAGGTGGTGAGTACTTGCAGGTATTTTTGCCACCAGGAAATAAGGAAATGCTGAGCATTCTCTGCAACAGAAATCAATGAAATCTGTGTAGTGCACCTTGTAACATGCTCTAGTAAAGCTAATCCTTTTGAGAAAGTCAGCTCCTCCCTCATTTAAAATGGACACCTACAATTAATGCACTCTTCTGAACACTTTGATTTCACCATGACCTATCTCTCCCCATCTAAGACTAGGAAAATAACAACACTTCATCTGATGGAGATTGTAAGGATAAAGGCAGTCCTTACAAAGCTCTTGGATAAGGTGGAGAGGAGAATTATAGAAACATCTGTAGAAGAAAATAATGATTCTGCATTGAGCACAAGGATTGACTGACATATAACAAAAATCAAGGGTGGTGACTATGAATTCGGAGATTGCAGTGCAGTCTGAGAATTGAAGAATATAGAATGTTACGGGGGGAAGACTGCATAGAATTTTATTGTCAAAAAACTCTGCAAAGGCAGAGTAATTGACATTTTATCCTCTTGAACCCTATTGTGGTCAGCAAAAGAGTTTCTTCAGACTTTAGGAGGCTCTGGCTTCAAACCAGGGGGTCAAGATGGGGATCCCAAATGAGATTATGAAAGTGGTGTCAACAGAAGGTCCATGCACTGCTCTTTCACTGTGTGTGGAAAATTGTGCAGAAACCTTCACTCCACAGAGAAGTTTCAAACCTTTGTCTTTGTCTTTTGGTGGAGACATCTGGGCAGGGTGTGCATGTAAATAGGCTCACTGCAATTTCAAATTAACTCAGAAGTTATTTGGGAAATTTTGGGATTATTTGGGATAGATTCAACCACTTTGTGTTTCACTCAATAAAAACAAGGGAAAGATTGTGTCTAAAGACTGGGGAAGGAAAATATAGCTCTTTCTGCTTATTAAAATTGATCCTTAAATTTCAGTGATCATTTAGAAATGAAAGCACCTATTTACATGTTTGTTTATATGTCACTTACAACAAAAGAGGTTTTGAAACAACAGTAAGGCAGTGTAGAGCCTGCATCAGCTCTGCCTCCAGTCAGAAGAAGCAGAAGTCAAGAGAGCAGAAATCAAGTTTCCTATCTGAGTGTCAGCAGTGAAAATCTTCAAGCCACAATTTCATTGTGTTAGGTAGGAAAAGTAATTTACAGCCTTTAGAAATGCCTATTTTATTGCATGCTGAGAAGAAGCTTCTGTGGCCTCATAGCACTGTGATGTATAAAAAGAGTCACTTAATAAGTCCCAAAAATAAAATAGAGCTAATTAAAACTCTGGTATAAACGTCATGCTGCAAGTTTTTGTCAGAATGAAGGATCAAGCAAAGGTTTTAAATAGGAGTAAAATACTCCAAAAATATATATGAGGAGTCAGGTGTGTTTCATACATACTGAAAATAGTACGTGTGATGGGTTGACCCTGGCTGGATGCCAGGTGCCCATGAAAGCCACTGTATCACTCACCTCCTCAGAAAAGCAAGGGATAGAAAAATACAACTAAAAGCTCATGGGTCCAGGTAAGCGCAGGGAGACATCACTCACCAACTACTGTCACAGGTAAAACAGACTCCAGGGAAATAAATTCATTTAATTTATTATCAATCAAATCAGAGCGGAATAACGAGAAAATAAAAACTAAACCTTAACTTCCTACACACATTTCCTCTCAGGATTCACTTTCCTCACAAATTCTGCACCCTGGCAGCAGCACAGGGAATGGGGGCCGCGGTCAGGCCATCACATATTGTCTCTGCTGCTCTTTCCTCCTCCTCACACGCCTCCCCTGGTCCGGCGTGGGACCCCTCCCACAGGAAACAGTCCCCCATAAGGTTCTCCGGCCTGAGTCCTACCCGCATGCTTCACAAACTGGCCCAGCGTGGGTCCTTCACACAGGGTGCCAGCCCTCAGCAACAGGCTGCTGCAGTGCAGGGCTCCCGTGGGCTCATGGCTTCATCTGAGCATGTCCAGCTGCCCTGGCTTGGGGTCCTCCGTGGCTGCGGGGCACAGCTGCCTCTCCATGGCTGCACCGCGGGCTGCAGGGGAATCTCTGCTCTGCCCTCCTTCCTCACTGACCTTGGTGTCTGCAGGGCTGTTCCTCTCACATCTTCTCACTCTCTTCTCTGGCTGCAGTTGCTGTCAGGCAGGTTTTTCCCCCTTCCTAAATCTGTCCCCCGAGAGGTGCTGCCACCATTGCTGATCCCCTGGGCCAGTGGCGGGTCCGGCTGACTGGCTCTGTCCGACACAGGGCGAGCTTCGAGCAGCTCCTCACAGGAGCCACCCCTGCAGCCCCTCCTGCCGCCAAAACCTTGCCGTGCAAACCAGCACAGCATTTGGAGAGGGCGCGGATTCATGGTGCTCAGGCCAGAGGCGGAGGCTGTGTTTCACGCTTCGGGTAGTGCATTACAGTAGTGTTTCCTGGTCATCGTCTTCCACAGGCACATTCAGAAAGGCTTTTTCTTTTCCCTGCTGCACTTCCCCTCCTGGTCTTTCACAGGAACACACACAGGGAGCAGGTTCCCCACGATTCTTTGTTTGTATCCCAGACTGTGCTACCTCCCATACAGAGGGAGATATTAACATACCACTTTCCCTGGGAAGGAAGTAGAGGCAGAAGAGATGCAGTGACTGCAGGAAGTCAAATGTAATTCATTTTTCAAGGGTCATGCTACCAACACTGCCACTTACCTCACCAAGTCATTATGCCATAAGCCTTCCAGTTTTCTGAATTTATTATTTCAAAGACTCTTAACTGCTCATGTTTTTCTGAGGGCGATATTTGTCCTTTGAAGGAGTGCTTTAAAGTGCGATTCCTTTGATACACACATATACAAATGTGTACATGAAGTAAAAGGAAAGAAAAAAAACAGNGGAGGGGGAGGGGAGGGGAGGGGAGGAAGCTTCTGCTATTGTGAGTCAGTTCAGCTCTGTACATTCTATCAAGCACCATCTTCATTAAGACATAAGCTGGAAAGGTCCTATGATTCATATGTATGTTCATGTAATGCTGCTGAGGGCGTCATGAATATATATAGCAGACAATAGACCCCAAGATTTTAGTATATGGGTAAAATATTCTTTCATTAAATGAATTTCAGTCAGTCTGACCTCTTTTTGAACCATTTAAAGTAAATGATACGATTTCAAGTTCTCTTTCTCTTTAGAGAACTCAAAACCAGCTGTAATTTTTTTAGTAATGTTTGTAGTCAACTCTTACCAAATGGAAGTGAATTTGTTTTTTCCCATTTGAAAAGATGTATAATTATATCACATTCTTTCCTTTATAAAAGCAGATATCATTCATGCTCTTAATGTTACTTCTTGTTTTAATATGAGGCATGAAGCTATTAAAAGTTCCTTGAACAGAGCCACGGAGTTTTAACAGGTCAATTCTAACACAGTCCTAATGAATCAATAAAAATCAGTATAGTTTACTATAAACACTTTAAACCGATCCCGGCAATTTCTTCCTCCTAAATGCTTCAGTAATACTGCTGTATCTTCATGTTCCAGTGTCATCAAACATTATCCGTGGGCCTTGAGACATAAGAAATGCTAAATAAGAAAATTAGGAGCTTGATGTGAGATGTCTAGGGCAAATTTAAGGTATGCATTAGTGAAACCCATCACTTCTCACTTAGCACTGCATGTTTGGTTTTTTTTCACCTGAACTCCTTGGTTATCACTTTTCTGCCGTGACTTAGCATAAGTAATCAAACTGTCTCTATCAATTTGGAACCTACTTTTAGAAATACTAATTTCCATATGGAAGATCAAAACATTGTTGATGGAATATGCCAAAAGGGTTACTTTCATGAGTTTCTTCTAGATTGCTCCTCCAGAGGTCGCAACCTTCATCAGTACCATAGGCAGATGAAATTGATTTATTTGCATCCTATTTGCATAGAATGTGTTCATACCTGACTACAATGGGTGCCTTTACCACCTCTTTTGCAAAGGGATTTTGTCTGGCTCCATGTGAAGATGAAACCCCTTCCTTCAGGGAGACACAGCTGCAGAGAAAAGAGGCAGCGTAACTGAGCTCTTCCCTCCCATAAAGGACTGGAACACTGAGAGCACATGCCCTGCCCAGCACAGACATTCAGTTCAACTTTTTTGTTCAGAGACAGAAAAAAGGGGCAGGAAGATGCTGGGAAGAAAAAAGATCTCTGTGCCTGTTCGCCATAGCATCCTGAGTAACATTTTATTTGGCTAGAGCCTGTTGTACAGAATTTACACAGTGTGAGGAAGCCACTGTCCATCTGAGTCCACATGTTTTCCTAGGATACCCTCATTAAAATTAAGTGTAAATGAATTAAAGAGTTAGAAAGTCTATTTGATACTATGTCAGTTTATAATATAAGAAATGAGAATGTTATCTTTTCAACGCTTTAGGAAACATCTATCTTGTGCAAGCTGGCACATTTTTTGGCTCAGCCTGTGAGGGCGATGAGTTTATCTCAGTACCAGTGACTGAAACTGGTGGTTTGGGACTGATTAGTCTGAGCAACCCGTTTGCAAATTTGAATGAAAAAAGTGATTTGTGACTTAAGGATAGAGTGTAATGTCAGTAATGCAAGTTCCTACAGCAAAAAATAACACAGAGGCAGTGAATTTCTCCTAGACTTACCTTACCGGCCTATACAATGGCAGAAGAAACACTAAGGAAGTCTAGGTGACTGCTGTTTTTTAATATAAACATCAGAGTAACTATTAAGGCATGTGACATCACATTAAAGTGAAGTTTCTTACTCAATCAGAATAACACACAATTTTCAGACAATAAAAGTTGTGGTTTCGAGTGGGGCAAACTCACTTGCCGAAGGTATTATTGAATGAGAGTACCCTTGACAATGAGATTAAAATGTGAAAAAGGCAGCGATAAGGAAGATGTTAATTAATTTTACTTCTTCCTCAGAATATACTGCTTTTCTGCATTAGCATTTTAAGTAATTGAGTAAACCCTTGAGGCAAACATCCTTGGTGCAGAGATTGTTTGTAAAAGCAGTAACTTTAGAAAAAAAACCCAAAAAACTGAACAAATAGATATAGTAAGTGGAGTGGGAATGTGCAGTTCTAAGCCAAAGGTCAGTGAAGCTAAATACAAGGCAGGGTTCAGACCTCCCGCTGTACTTTACCTAAATTCATGTTATTATTCTGTAGTGATTTGTTTTGCTGGGAAATTTAAAGTACAGTTGACCTCCTTCTCCTTCCAATATTTAATTTTACATTTAAAATGCCAAAATGCAGTTGTCTATTAGAAAAAATTACACTGTAAGGGGTATTAGTTGAGTCAAAGCTCACTGCCATGACTTGCACATCAGTTATTTTCTTTATATTAGCATATTGCATGTAATTTTTTTTCATCCAGATGTCAAACAGTTAAATTATGTTTACACATAAAATGTCATCTCTGATACTCAGACAGCATGGACTGTAATTTTGATTTACAGAAGAGGGTGTTATGCACCAAGTCCAAAAAAACCCCTTAAGGTCAAATGATTTTGTAATTTAGATAAGTCTTTGTCTGTGTCTCTGTGGGTTGATTTGTTTGTTTGTTTGTTTGTTTGATGTGGAAAAGAAGACACATGCGACTGCTTTGCTCCTCTTCATCCCCACTATTCACAATAACATTTCTTTTTTGTCAGCTTTCACTGAATTTGACAGACAGAAAGGGTCTTAAGGAAATGAGGTTCCCATACATTTAATGCCTTTGACAGCTAAGCAAAGAAATGTAGCCCTAATACGGGACAAGTTTTAGGGACAAAAGCAGGAAAACCAGCCATATGCATTTGACAGCTCCAACTCAGTGCAGGACATT
>WEIT01003427.1:31308-46151 GCA_013389985.1 Dryoscopus gambensis | reverse complement strand
CCCAGGGGTTATAAAATGGGGGGGACTGTTTTGTCCCAAAAAGGAGCTTCTGGTACTTGGTAAAGCGTCATTGAATCCTGAGGGCAGTCTCAATCCATGGATGGTGGTGAGAGCACCAGACATGGAAGGACACTATGGTTTGCAAGAGAGACTCCTCTCTTCTTAAATGAACTGAGAATTGATTATTTGAGTATTGGTAACCGATCAGAAAATCCAAGGTTTTGTCTGATTGTGGGAAGGGTGGAAGTTGGGAGGAGGAGGAATGTTTCTGAGAGTTTTCATGTTCCCTGTGTGTTTCTTTCCTTTAATGTAGTTTATTAAAGTTTTTTTCTTATTCCTAAGTCTGAGCCTGCTCTGCTCTGTTCCTGATCACATCTCACAACCATTATTAGTAAAAAATATATTTTCATGGGGCACTGGCATGGTGTCCAGTGTCTAACCATGACAATCAAATTGTGGGAAAAAGAACCATCAGGTTGTGCCCTATCACTAGGCTGTGAAGAGAATCACAACAAAATACAAATGTATATATATATTTTTTTAAGCCTACCACACTCATCATAATAGACTCTTTCCCTGATTTGTAAGGCAGACTAGGGAATTTTTCAGAATTTGCTTCTTCATTATGGAAAACAGGAAAAGGAAATAAGGTCTAATGGATCATACTGGCGTTTTTTAATAACCTTCACAGGAACCAATCCTTTTTTCAGCCTTCCAATGGCGTTGTGAAAAATAATGATCCATGAAAAAAACAAAGACAAAAAATTTTTAAAAATCAGGATACATTTTCTTCCCTTCAGCTTCTTAAGACTTAACTAACCTGGCTGCAAGCATCTGGCACAAAGCAAGTGGCATATGTAAGTTGTTTACAGACTTTGTGTATCTCAGAAATAGAAAGCCTAGAGCTCTTGTCAAGAAGTTTCAACTTGCTCTAAAACACTGTACTTCTAAGACATCATCAGTCCCTGAGACTCTTGTCTTCCTAGTCAGCAATGTTCTTTAAACAATTAGAGCATCTCAAGTGAGGCCTGCAGAAGGAAATCACAGTGGTTAAATGTATGTGCCACACTGAAATCCAGGGACAGTGCCCAAGAGACATTAGAAAGCATTAGCCTATAGTCTGGTCTTGACTCATTGTATTAATCTTACTACACATAATGAGTCTTTTGCTGTTCTCTTCTTGGGGAGACAATCTTATTTTTTCTAAGCTCAGCCAGGTATTAAATTTTTTTGTTGTGTCTTATGTTAAGAGTTACTACTAGAGAATAATATTATAGAAGTTTCATTACAAGAAGCCTTTACAACAAAAAAAGCATATCTTAAAACTTTTCATTCTCCTAGACAGTTGTTTAATTACACACTCCAGTCTCATAACTTACAAACGTATTGAGAAATTACTCCAGACTGTGGCATTTAATACAGCATAATGATTTAACTTCATGCTTCTACATAAGGCTGGATGCACTATGGGAGTCTTCCACGTCTCTGTTTCTCAGAGATTCTTGTGATATATTAAACAAATAGATAGGGAAAAATTACCTTTTTTTTACATAAAACAAGATGTTGTAGTAAACTTCACAGGTAATTCCAACACCCCGCTGTACTGTCTTGAGTTCTCAACCCATAAACAGAGAAAATTACTCCTGGGTGGTTCTTTTCCACACAGACTCATTACCTACCCTTTTATTTTGTGATACAGCAATACATTACTGCCTCTATGGCTCACATAATTATAGGTAAATGTATTCCATAAGCGTTGTCTTCTTCCCTGCCCAGACCTTTCCTCCTATGCTGTCTATGACAAGTCCTTTTTTCTCCATTCTCTGCTTCACCAGTTGTACTATTTTCATAAATACAATACATAATTTGTGTGTGAAATACATATTAGTTTGATATATTCAGGTAAGTTCAGGGAAGCTCAACAACAAACTAACAATATTTAAAACCAACCCCAAACAACAAAGCAAACGTAGTACTATGAGTCTTTTGTGATTCAACCATCATTAAACTGGAGAGCCTGACATTTCTTTAATTATTATTACATCTGACGAAGGTTTTTTTTTTAGTTTTTGTGCATTGTAGTCTACTTGCTGTTAGCTATGACAATCATCATGAAATAATTATCTTATTTCCTCTAGCAGTGTGATCACTGGACAGCTGCTTTAGTTATTCCCATGATGGCATACGAAGAAAAACATATTTACTTTCCTTCACATGTAGAGGCAGTAGCAACATAAAAAGTCAGCTTCAATATGTAGCACACTGCTATATCTAATGACTCATGTCTTTCATGTATTTTCCAGTAGCTTGTAAATTTTTTTAAATCTGTCTTTAAATAGGTATCTAGATTAAATTCAGAAGATTTTTTAACTATCACTCAGGACCTACTGCTAATCTGGGCAGCAGATAGCAAGGTAAGTCACTGATATTCTAGCATAACCTTTCATCATCTTGATGTTTACCAGCATGATACACACATATGTATATATGTATCCAGATGAATTTGTAAAATGATTTGGAATTGTCCGTGCAACCCCAAAACAACGATTCTTTACATATTGACATCAATTTTGGAAGGCATCCAGATCTCAGTCTAACATAAGCCTATATTAAGTTGTTTTATTCAGTGCAAGACAAACTTCTTCAACATGTATGTTACTTTAAAAGTGATAGAGATCACTAAGTATGGTTTAACATGTTGGACAGCTAGGAGACCTCAAGCATTTTTATTATTACCTAGGTTCCAGTTATATATTTTCTCAAGCTTTAGTTTTTCAGTGGAAAGTCAGTCTCCCTCTACCAATAAATACTTATAATGGAAGTAAATACTGATTGATAATACTTTTTTATATCCATTTTGGGGCAGCCACATATAAATACTTCAGAAAAAATGTTGTGATTTGCTATTCTAATTACAAGAGACCGTCACTTTTCCTCCTCAGGTCAGTAGTAAAGATGTCCTGTGCAAATAATGTATGTAATTCAAAGATAAAACAGGTCCAGAAGAAAAATTCTATCTAGAGGGCAGACAAACTGAAATAGCCAAGTAAAAGTTCTGATACTGCCACTGAAGATCTATGCTAAAACTGAAAACAGGAGAAAAAAAATCAGAAATGCAGGGAATAATGTCAGCCCTAACTAACTCTTATCATGGAACCTATTTCCTTCATTAGAACTTTTGGAAATTTTAAAAGAAGATTTTGAGATAACACAAAAATATAATATTGTGACATGGCTTGAGGAAGTAGAGCAGTCTGCCTTGAAAACACAGCATCTACTCCCTGCCTGAAAACATGTGCTCTTCATCTCAGTTTGGCTATTACAGGCTAAAGGGAAGGAGCACTACCGTTTTACCAAATTCAAAATGAATCACTCCTCCTATAATTGTGCAGATTCCTCAAACTTTTTGACTAATGTGTCTCCCTTACCCATCCTTCTGTCCTTTTGTTTTGGTTTTTGTTTGGTTGGTTATTCTGGGGTTTTTTTCTGTTTAAAAGAAACAGAGCTTACTTGACTTTTTCTCTTCCACATGACCACTAGGATTTCAGGACTACAGGCACCACACAAACAACTGACCAGAACTAAGCATCCCATTGTCCATAAAAGCTTGTCAGGTGTCATAGCAGTTTAAAAAATGGTGTGCCACTCCTGACCTTCTAGACTAAAGTTACTGGTGTGAGGTAGAAGGAATAACAGGAACTCCATATTCTCTTTGATGTACTTATCCTACATTACTTTTTTTCCTCCAGGTATGGGTATGTAACCAGAAACAATAGGTGCACCATATCTCAACCAACTTTTTTAAATGTGTGGCCAGAATCTTCAACGACACTTGGAAAATATGAAGCTTCCCTTATTAAACTTAGTACAGCTAGAATTAGGTATGTGGGGGGTTTCCCAAGCAAAAAAATAGTATGTTGAAACATAGAGTTCTCAGGAAACTCTGAAAAAGGAGAATGCAAAACTTAACAGCCAGGTGAACTTCAACGAATTTTTAACTTTTTTCCTTTTGCAGCACTAACTAATAAAATCCCTTTCTTGAAAATAAATATGCAATTATATTCCTAAAAATCCCATTTATTCCACAGGTTTATTACAGCTAAAGGCAATTAAGCCTGACTGAGCATTTCAGATTCAAAACCACTGAACTGCTTCTCATTCTTTTCTATTTTTAATAAAAAAATTCTTTGTGATTCTGGATGATAAGCAGCCAACACATCTGTAGGCTATCCCTATTTGACAAGCTTTAGTCTGTCTTTGCTTGGGGTCAAGCATGACAAATTTCCAGGCAGATAACACTTGTCACATCTTAAGGCCATCCAGGCAGTAATCATGTCTGCTGCTCGCAGAAGCAACATCTGCCACTGCAACAAACAAGAGCTCTTGATTCACACAATCTCTTGCTGAGCTCCCAGCTCATTAGGATCTCCCAACTGCTGCTTCTTACACAGGAAAAACACACCTGTCACTGAACAAGAAAAGTGCCTCATTCTCTGCTGCAGCCTTGAACAGAGCATCTCCTGCTGAGCCTGAGCTTCAGAGGATCAAGCACCTCTTCACTCACAGAAGCAAGATCTTGTCAGACTGTGTATCAGCATTACCTGGTAAGTGAGAAGATCTTCAGCTGCGAAGCTTTCACACACACACCCTGCTAAAACCCCATGTGCAGTGGTCCCTGCTTCAGGCAGGATCCCGGAGCCCACACCGGAGTGGGCATGGGGCTCAGGCAAAGCCCTCTGTACTGCACAGTTCCCCCTCTTTTGGGCACCTCACCTAAGAAGACATTTTGGAGCCAAGGCATCAGGTTAACATTTACCATAAGCTAATGTTTCCTCAGGGCCCCCAGACTTATCCAGCTGCATAAGGTTATACACTTGGCAGGATCATACAGGAACATTTAAGTCCCTGTTCCTACTTACTCATTCAAAGGCACCTGTCCCCATCTTGCCTTAAGGTTAGAAACTCCTCGAGTAAGGAAAAGGATCCAGAAAAACCTGGCAGTTAAAAATAACAAAGAAGTTCACCTCTAGAATGCTTGATATGAAATTACTTCTCTCTTAAAACAAATACTGTGTTAGGAAGAGGTGAGATTTCAGGAAAAATTTCAAAGGCAGCAGCTTTTTGTAGGATTAAGATCTAAAAGACTGTATCAGTCTGATTTTCCTTTTAAATATTGTTATTCAAACATCAGCTTAGAATTACAAGATAAAAAATGGTCTTTGTAGGAAGAAAAAAAAAGGAATTCATGTCTTTCTACATTTTGACAAAATTATTTGAAAAAAATACTTGGAATAAAATTTAGCAATTTTACATGGCTCAAAAATGTTAACATGCCAAATATATTTGGGGATTTGAGTTGGTTAATCTTTAAAACATGAGACAAGTACTACTGAGATCTTGGAGTAAAATCTTCAGTAGATATTACTGCATGCCAGAAGGTAAACCAAGAGCCTAACAATGGGGGGAAAATACCTGAGATAATCTTTGCAGATGGAAATTCCATGTCTTTTTTTCTGGAACTGATGTTTTCTTTAACAAACCAAATAATCTGCTTTGCCTGTAGGCACTAGATCCCTTCTGGCATCCCTCATTCTTACACAGACAGAAAGGGTTTCTGCACAGCACAAGGAGTTTCATTCCAGAGATCTGCTTTCCATTTCCTACTGCTACACAAGCTTCCCATGTTAACTGCAGCAAAACCCTTTTTATATCTTTCCAGTAAGACAACACCTGTGAACCATAACTTAGGATAAGTATACAGCCAATAGGATTGCCAAAGTATTCTTGTAAGAACAAAAAATTTTTTTGTTTTTGTTAATAAAAAAATACTTATTTGGTAGTAGAAGTCAAAATATTTCTTTGCAGATTTACATACACTGTGAAATGAGCCCAGATCTCTGTAAATTTGACATTTGCTCAACAACTGGGAAGGACTTAATTTATCCATTTCTGGACTAACAGCTGGGTGAACTTGCAGCAATTTTCTCTACAGGGAAAAATCTAAGCAGGAAAAAAAGAGAAATCCACAATTTAAAGTCAAAAACTGTGTTGAACAGATGCTATGACTTCAGTTGTGAGACACTTGCTTACATTTAACTTTCAAGTTTGTTGTTCTTTTTTTTTCAGAGCAATAAATATAAATGCTAAAAATATCAATATCCAAATAGTCATATCATAGCCAAGAAACAGCCTTATTTTCATATTCTGCTTTTACTACCCTGCTTATTATTTTTTCAATACATGTCAGAAGTTTGGCTTTTCAACAACAACAACAGTATTTCATAAAGCACTGCTCAACCACTAAGCTCCACTGGGTTGAAGGAACCATAAAGGCATCAGAAATTAATAAGCATGGTAGACCACAATCCAAGCTCCCAGAGGCAAGATAAAATAACTGAGTATTGAAATGAGCTTCTTGTGGCATATCATAGGGTACTTGGTATAGATGTAAACACAAAAATTTCACTTTTTTGGGGTGCTGTATGTGTAGTGTAGATGCATGATCTCCACTTGCAGCATTTAATACATTTCATTTCATTCTAGGGAGCTTGTTTCAATGGAAGAAAAAAAAGGCACTCTGATGTATAAAAGATTAAAGACTACCAGCCAACATTTGGCAACATTATATTAGAGTTTCAGCTTATAGACTCATGAGAAACTGGTTATTTTTTAACATCCTTCTTATTGAATTTTTACAATAAAAAAGAGGAATAAATTCTTTGAAAATCACCATGATGAAAGATCCTAAATAAAATTATTTTCCTCTAAAATTACTCATTATATACTAGGATGAGCACCAGCAAATGTAAAAGCATAAAATACCCGGTGACCTTCTTTAGAAAAGACACTATTATTTACAGTCACTTATTCTTTCCCACAAAGATTCATAATTTTTATTTTTCTTCTTATAAAAAACCGAGAGTAATATACCATTATGATGAAGATTTGATTGATAAATCTGGAAATAAATATATTTTTGAAAGTTTTCTCTCTTTGCTGGAAAAAGGGTAGGGACACCTTTGGGAATGAGTTGTTATTAATAACAATGTCATATTATTGCTGACTTTAGAAGTTACATTCTTTTAGCTGGATCTTATTATAAACTTCCAGCTGTTCAATACAGCTAGCAGAGAAAAGCACTAGTTTGAGAAGCAGTGGGAAGCCAATGCCAGCAGCAGCAGCAGTTGCCACATGCTGTGAGGAGGGTGAGGCTGGCAAGGTCCCTGGGGGAGTCTGGAGGCCAGTTTGATTAGGGCTTTGAGCAACCTGGTCTAGTGGAAAGTGCCTGTGCCCATGGCAGGAAGATTAGATGGTCTTTAAAGGACTCTTCCAACCCAAACCATTCTCTGATTTAACAACAAAGAAAATCAAGAGAAAAAATGGGTCTCATTAATAAACCAGTAACCTACTATTAAAAGACCATAGGATATCCTTTAGCAGCACAAGACAGGAATTTGTTCAAAAAGTTAATTAGTCAACACTATATTTAGTTTTTCAGTAATTTTTTATAGCCTTTTAATAGGATCAGTAGGTAAATTCAGTATGCTGAAACTCACATTTGGTATTTAGTTATTAGCTTCGAGTAACTACTCAGCAGTAGCAACAGGCCTTAAATCCTATTGATAATTGCAACTGGAAACTGCAGAATTAGTCTGGTAAGAATCAGGTTTAGCATTGTAAAGCCACTATAGAATTCTGTACTACAATGCAATAACATCACAGTTCCTCATGGATACCTAAGGAGAATGTTGTGAATTGTAAATACTACAGTCTAAGAAGGCATATTTAGAAAACACCTGCTACTTTATAGTTGTATTTAAGAAGACAAACCATGTACAAATCATATATAGAACATAGAGTTTTCTTGAGACCTCTCACCTCTAATTGTCCAAATCAGTCCACCCAAAGCTATCCCTACTGTTCTGTTATTTTTATTTCCTGGTATTCTGAAAGAATTCATAAAATCTTAATGAATTAAGGTATGAATCCCCTCCTATGAAATCTTCCAGTGAATTAAGTATGATACACCACATTCAACTCCTTTGCAACTGAGTTCTGTTCAATTTATTATCTAACTTCACAGAAGAATTTCTAGAAACAAGGAAATGTCCAGCTAACTATGAGCATCTGTGGCCTTACATAAACCCAAAATGAGCATGATGGCTTTTTTCTAATCTTACAGTGTGGGAGATCACAGTGTATCAAAAAGCCTCTAATACTTTGAGGACACTGGAGATTAAAGGTGGAAATTAAGCCTGGGTATAATCTTAATAATACCAACTAAATCATTTCCAGATTCTAAAATGGATTTGGAGAGAAGATTGCTTTGTGTGCTTGTTTTACAAATAACCATATTACTGTCATGTCCGTGAATCCCAATTATGTAGCTAATTAATTGTAATTAATTCATTCATTGTAATTACCTGTAATTGTAAAAGCAACTCAATCCCCTGAAGTTTCTCACTCATTAGTTCCCACATAACAAGGTTCTGTAAGATTCTTTTCCCTTGGCAGTCAGATGATCAGATTACCATAATACCATTATGGAATCAGGTTGAGGAGAGCTACTGACTTTGTCTAAAAGGAACACCATAACATCCTCAAAATTCACTTTTTTTCTCTTGAAAATTATGATGTGTAATATGCATTTATGACTATATATATCTGAAAGTACAGTGGAACTGTAAGTCCAAATAATTATATTACAAAGTTACTGTACATATCTTCCATCTAGCATGGGGAAAAACAAAAGAGAAAAAGAACTTCAACAACTGAAGTATAAAATTGTATTAAAATAATGAAAAGGTTAATGCATAAAACATTTACCTATCTACACTCAAAGAGAAAAGTTTGTCAATTTAAAATGACTCATACAGAATCTGCACTCCTGACATGAAATATATTTTCAAGATTTTCTTTCATTTAAACAAAACTGGCAGGAGTTGTAGTGCTCCTGAAACTGAAAAATGGGTATTGTTGTACAGGACAATAGGCACAGAAAAATATGAGAAGCTAAAGCATAGCTCTGACAATAGAAAACAAACCAGGCACTCCCTACAATCTTCTTCTCTAAAGCAGAAAAAACATCCTAGGAAAGGATCTTTATTTCACATTTTCTCTGCTTTAGCACTGCTCCCACAAACTCTTCAGATAGCAGTTCCAGTGGCTGCAACATCTACCTCCACATAAACCAGCATTTTATCACCTCTTGGAGGAGAAGGAACAATGAAACCCACAACTGATCGAGCATCTTGTCTAGCAGTTAGGTTGCAGAGACAGCAAACAGGTAAAAGAATTAGCATTTAGAAAAACAAAATATGATTGTTTACAAAATCATAATCTTTTATTTCAATTAGAAGGTTTGGAAATTAGGATGACTTTTAAAAAGCCTCACTTCTGAGATCAGCTATTCACAGAAAAATTCCTAAGTAAAAGCTACCTGTCCTTTCGTACACCACATTTAGGTGCCTCCAAGTCCACAACTGAGCAGGAGAACAGATGCATTCCCACAGCTGGGCTCTCTTCTGGAACAAACTCTCTCCAGCCACCACAGAGGCAGTGAAATACTAATGATTTATTTTATCAGCTTGGTTGCTCCAATATTCATGGTGCACAGAGTGCCTTAACACATAGGCTGCAAAGGTCACAGGGATGGAAGGGAGCCACTGTAAGATCAAGTCCAGCTTCTTATTATCCCAAGCACCACCTCAAAAGCTTGAGCTTTTCACAGAATCACAGAATATTCTGAGTTGGAAGGGATGCACAAAGATCACTGAGTCCAACTTCTGGCCATGACCATCCCCAAGAGTCACACCATGTGCCCAAGACTATTGTACAAACACATCTTGAACTCTGTCTTTTGTTCCTTCCCTCATTAAAAAAATGTCTCAGAACTGCACTCTCCTACTTTTTCTTCCTCCTAAGTTTTCAATAAATCTTTTCTTGTGCCAAAACTGGCTGGTTTAAACCCTGCTCCTCTGCAGTTATTTATTTTTAAAGATAGCTTCTACCCAAGTGCTGAATAGCAAACCCAGTAAGCAGCTCCTGACTCACTGACACACTGAGACCTGCACTTGAGAGGGCTGTACTTGACTCAGGTACCCCCAAAAAAGCTCAGTGCCCGCGGCTCAGAGCTGACCCAACACAGCACAGCCAGTGGGGACAGCTGGGAGAGGGCAGAGCTGCCCAACCCTGCGTGGCTCCACACAGGAACCCTCGGGCAGGGGCTCCTGCAGAGCGCTCTGACTGATGGCAGGAACACCCTCTTGCATCTCCTTTAATGAAACACCTCCTTTCACTACCCTGGGAGTTTTCTCTTGCCTTGCTTTTATCTGCCTGTATTTTTGTTTCTAAATATTAGTGACTAGAATTGGGAAGATGAGACTGATGTGCTGGATTAACGTGCAGCCAGCTGTGCTCGGGCACCAAATGTGACTGCACAGAAAGCAGCAGGTAACTCACTGGTTTTGCTGTTCCTGTAATTCCCCTCCTAATTACCTTTACTGCTTAAATACCTTCCAGTTACTTCTCTCATTCCAGCCTTCACTTCCAACAGGGGAGGTTTTAGTTCTCCCAAGGGAAGTTCAGATTGGTATTAAGGAAAATTTCTTCACCAAAAAGGTTGTCAAGCATTGGAAGAGGCTGCCCAGGGAAGTGATTGAGTCACCATCCCTAAAGGCATTTTAGAGATGTGCTGGAAGAGGCTGCCCAGGGATGGTTTAGTGGTGGACTTGGCAGTGTTACATATAGTAACATATATACATATAGTATAGCTGGAATCAATTATCTTAAAGGTCTTTTCCAATCTGCATGATTCTGACTCTATGATTTAGTCCACTACGATTAACAGTTTTTAAAGTTAGTAAAAAACACTAGTAAAGTTTCAGTTGTCTCAAGATAGGAGTTCTTGGGGTTTTTTACATCATGCCCTCTCTAGTTTTCATGGACCTCTAAGTTATTTCAGAAATCCTGTCTCCAAGACACCTTTGTATGTTTTAACTCCCTGTTGTCGGGTAGTCAGAAATGAGGAGCTGAAGTAGAAATTAAGATGTAAATATCAGAATCTGAAACTAAGTACTAAGGCTCTTTTAAATACAGCTCTGTTGTTCATTTTTAATTTTCATAAGGCTCCACTGACCCAGTTTCACAGTGATTTTTTTCTTTAATTTTGCCTCCTGCTCAATGAAGCGGGTACAACCCACTATTCGTTTACAGAATTAATAGAGTTTTATATTAAGGACATCTCCTGAATGTAGTTTTGGCAATTCCATTATATTTATGCACTTCATCTGTGTTGCATCATTGCTTTTCTTGAATTTTAGGGATTTGTCTTGTAAAAGTAATAACTTAAGCATATATCTCTTCATCAAGAAGTATAGACACAGTAACAAATGGACTCTCTAGTTCTTTATTTTTAAGTGTTCACAAAGACATTTCCACTAATTATTCTTTTCTATGATTAGTACAGTAATATAACTGAATTCCTAAGGGGAAAGTGAAATGCTGAATCAGAAGCTTGTAAGGTTTCATTAACAGAGAGCGTTCTTAATAACAGATACAATGTGCACAGACAGCTACCTTGTATCAGAGCCTTAAATAGAAGGTCTTATGAAAAGAAAGTGGCTTCAATCTTAGCAGACTTTGTGCCGACTGTTCATTTTACCTAAATGTAGCATGAAGTTTTTTTTCCTTTCATCGTATGAAATAGTAAATAGTCTGAGATTTCTCCTCATGATTTCCCCTGACCAAAGGTCATATGTCAGCATGTTACACTTAGGTTTGAGATATGTGTCTTCCTACATGGCCTTTTTAACTGGGACTTGTCAACACTGTTATTTTTCCCTTTTTACTCCAATTTCATTTCTCTCTATCTTATGCTATCTGGGTATTACTGGTATGCAGGATCTGAGCAACTCATGCCACTGAGACAGAGACCTTAATAAGAACACTCCTGCCTCTTCATTCCACCTCCCCCCATCAGCTGGAATCAGTTTCACAGAGGCATTACTAACAGCATCGCAGTTGTGTGCATGTTGACCTTTGCTGACAGTTCAAGTGAGCTTGAATCTGTGACATTATATATAAGTTCATGTCTCCAACTCAACCTGCAGAAAAATGAGCTTCTGCATCTACTAACTCGGTTTTCCCCTTCAACAGAGTACCTCCAGTATATCTGCTGTCTTCCTTTGTCATCACAGCATCTTCCAGAAGGGTTATCTGAAGATTATCCTCTGCAGGATCCCTGCCTCCATGTCTCCCATCTCTCAGGGACTCTTAGTTCCTCGCATCAGAGACTCATTTATCTACTTCAAGTGACACACAAGAAAATGACCTGTTGAATTCTCCAGGACCCAGATTAAAAATACACACAGGCTGGTGACTCAAATAAGCACTCAGATGACATTTTCCCACAGACCATGCTTCCTTCACCTCTTATTTCAACAAAGAAGTTTTGGCTTTATTACCCCTCTCTTTTTGTTAAGCTGTATCTATCAAGGTACTTTTCTGCTCCCCTGCAGCTTTTAAAGAATAAAATCTTGTTGCATGTCTCCCACTACCTGCCCACAGACACCTGAGGCTACATCTTTTGAAATCTTTGCAATGCTGAACTCCAAACCTGTCTTATACAGTCTCAGCTAAATGCTGAGGCTGTATTACATGTTTGTTCTAACCACAAAGATATCAGAAAACATTTTTAATGCATTCTGTGTTCATACGTAGTATGTTTGGTTACTAATTCACCACAAAGAATATTTTACTGACATAAAATTTACAGTTGTTTTTCAGAGCCTTCCTATATTACCTGGACAAACCATCTTCTTTCAGTGATTTATTTCTAGTACCACAGAAATAGGAATAAATCACTGAGACAGTGCAACACAGGTTTCTAAATGGTATCTTGGATGGCAGCATAGATGGAAATCAAGAGTGATTTAATTTCAAGAACTATTTGTTACAAAGAGATTATGCTTACCCAGTGTCACCAAAGGCAAGACTTATTTTCTTAGAAAACTATCACAAAATAACTGATTTAGGAGTTACAATACTCACTTTTCTCTGCAGTACGTTTTAATCCCAAGGATTTCATATTTGGTAAAAAAAGGCCATGAAAGAAGCTAAAATCTCTCATATGTAAACACAGAGCAACCTTTCAAGCCTTTCATAAGCCTTTTGCTTTTCATTTTTTTCCCCCCTTTTTTTCTTTTTTCAACAGTCATACAAAGGTTGGAAGGGAGTGTCTGGAGGATTAGTAAACCCTTACTCAAAGCTGGGACAACTATGATATCAGATCCAACTTCAACGTAAACTAATTTGCTTAAAGCCTTCTTGAGTCAAGTTTTGAATACCTCTAAGCATGGAGATTCCAGACCTTCATTCAAGTAAATGAAAGCAAAACCACTTCTACTTGTACTATCAAAACATACACAGATGTCAGATGTCAGAAAATATTTTCATATTTAGTTTCACCAATATAGAAAAAAAAAATGTGTCTCTACAAACTAAGTTTCTAAAAAAAGAGAATCTGCTTTCCCGATACCATATATAGGAAGTAGAAAATATTCCTCACATTTACATGCATCAGTATTCAGTGAAAAAATTAACTACTGCAAAGTAAAATTCAGTGTGTGCGGATTAATCATAGACCTTGTACAAATATGGGAGATGAGCTATGTATTCACACAATCTTAAATTTCAAAACTGTCTTTTTCGTAGTACTGATAAAAAATAACAAAAATTCATCTGTATTCTTATTTGTGTATTAAAGAATGCATTGTTATGCATGTTACATAGGATCTTTAATGTAGGTAAACGAAGCTCACAACTATATCCACTCACATGTTCACATGTATATATTAATGTATTAATTTTTCATTAGGATAGCCTTGAAAATACAGAATTTACTGGAATCTTGCATTTAGTGCCAAAAGGAAAGGTATTACTTAAAGGAACCTGAGCTCCATACAAAATGGCAGCAATATTAAAATGTAACTTGCAAATTCAGCTACTTTTACATTTTGAGTCATAGAAATTGACAAATGATCACTTCTGGATTGTCAAGATCGACAAATCAATCATTTACAGCAGCATGTAATGTTTTTTGCCTCAATTTTCAGTTGTCTATGAAGAATGAAATATCATAAAAGAATATGGGAGGCGTAAAGAGCACATTGGTACTAACATGTCCAATTCTGCCCAAGTGGCATAAAACCAAAAATACATTACTATCTGACAGGTCTTTCTTGATTTAGATGAAATGAGTTGCAATTTTCACTCACTAACACATTAATAACCATTTTGAAATCACCTTATCCTCCTGCTCTCTTGAGCCTGCATTCCAGACAGTAATCTTGACTCATCACCACAAGCACACTCATCTGACTCATTTATTTTTCCAGTGTTAGCCAGAAACGCAAGCTAATTGCAGTGAAAAAATCCAAGGAAGAATTCCAGGCATGACAGAAATTCATGACATTCAACAGTTGCTAAAAAACAAATTAAATTATATTTTGAATTTTCAACTTTTTAACAAGACTGAAACATTCTACACACTGAATTTTGACCCATTTTACCTTTCTATAAACACTGAAAAGACAGAGCAGAGCTGGTTTCCTGATGGCCTAGAAAACTTCCACAAACTGCCAATTTGCTGAATATATCATGTTGGGACAGCTATTCTAAGAAGAAATCCATAAAGTTGAGGAGAAATGCAAAAGTTGTACCTACAATGACCTTGATACCAATTTTACCCATACTCCAACAAAAAACAGGTTTGAAAAATGGAAAGAACCTTGATCTGTAGTCAAACAGACTTTGGTCTCTAATTCTAAAGGAACTGGGTATTG
>WEIT01003427.1:19335-31291 GCA_013389985.1 Dryoscopus gambensis | reverse complement strand
TGGTGAGACAGAGAAAACATTTTGATTAAGAACTAAGGATAAAATCTATGAATAAAACAGAGATTCTTTGGATGAGTTTCTTTTAAAGAAAAAGGCAATGGACTCACCAAATTGCAAAATATTGGCAAAATAACCACTACACAGAGGAGAAAAAAATCCCAAATATTTTTAATCTGGATTGTGAGGCTCAAGTAGCCTCAAACAGCTTTTCAAAGTGTTCATGTAGCTCAAGTAAATATTGACAAATATGTTTATTTACAAAGCTGCTCATCTTAAAAATGTGAAGTGTTAATTTAGAGTCCTCAAAATAGATACTAAAAACATCAGTTGACACAGCTGACAATTACAACTATGTTTGTATCTATGAATCAGTAAATCCCAAAACTCAAACAAATCTCCTGGGCAGTCCCAATCTCTTCCTTTTTTCTTAATTCCTATCTTCCTTTGCACCTTGGGACTACAAATCAAAAGCTTAAATACAAAATAACAGCTGTTTTCATTCCATTTTCAGCTTTAGTGGGATCAAGAGAAAACAAAAGGCTTGTGAGGCAGCTTGCTATATACAGATCTCCAACTGAGGTTGGCTAAATCAGAATATTCTGTTGCTTTGGATTAATACAGAAGATTTCAAAATTTCTTTGAGACTTAATGTTTTGCAGGTTTCAACTCTACAGTACCATCTACAATATTAAGTTTCAATACTTCTATTTTGTAACTGTTTCTATGAAGAGCCTGCAGGTTGTAAAGCGCTGAGGTGAGTTAATTCATCCTACCCCCTCTACTTACACTGTAGTCTTCTTACTGCATCCTAGTAAAGCCTTTCTTTTGCATGCATTTTATGCACTTATGTGCACATTCATCTGAGAATCTGTGTCAAGTCACAGTTTTAAGGATATGTGATTTAGCTCATGTCTATATTATCTACATAAATATGGGTAATTCACAAAAGATTCCCATTAGTAATTTTAGACTCCCACTTGCATTCACAGCATCAAACACCCTTCTACTGAAAGCAGAGATTTCCATTTCCCCAAAAGACTGAAGACAGCCCAGCGATACTCAGTAAAGAGCAAATCTCTTTATCATCTGTACCCTTGAAATTCAGCACAGACAACAGTGAAAGGCAGTGAAAGAAGAATATCTGCATCACAAAATCTTTTTGTCCATCTGCGGATAGTCATTTATTTTCATAACCAAATTCTTCAAGCTAGCACTCTCAAATGATTTCAGCAGGCTTGAAAGTTTAAGGAAGCTTTTGTAACTAGCACATTCAATCAGTTTAACGTGACAAAAGAGAAGCAAAATTTTAAAAGGTGAACATTATCCCAAGACACATTGAGATTTTTCTTTTAATTTTTTCTTGCTTCCAGTATTCCATCTTGCCAGTATCTCACCATGATGTGGTTTATCTCAGCCCATCCTTTTAATGCAGCTGCTCACGACAAACATGAAGAGAAATTTCAAAAGCAGTTACAAAGCTGACAAACAAAAACATCCATACAAGTGTCTTCAGAAATAGTGCAACATAATGCCTGAAAATCACTTTTCCTTTATTTAACCTTGACAAATCCCTCAAAGCCAGAAAGCCTTCAGGACCACACTGGAACAAAACAAAGAAAGTCTAACTGTGGTAAATACTTTGGGGGTAAGATTTTAAAACAGCCCAGTAAAAAGTGGGACATGAATGCCTTGTCAGACAAGTGCCTCAAGATGAAATTATTTAGATTTGCTCTTGAAATAAAGAACAAAGAGGCTAAATATTTCATTAAAAAATCAAAAACCAACAAGAAAACAAGAACGAAAAACACACTGCTTGACACGGAACCACTGAAAACAGATGAGAGACTCAATGAAGGTTATTAAAGAATAGAATCTGTATTTGTGTTTAATTTGAATGCTTATCAGTTTCCATGCAGCTGGATATGAGGCTGTGAGAACAACTGAAGCTGAACCACACCAAGTATTTCAGAACTGAAGTGGCATTTCGTTTTCTCTTGTTGTAATGCTCTCTACACCCCAACCTTTCACACTGGAAAAGCAACAGACATGATAAATTTACAAAACTATGGAAAAAATGTGGTTTCTTACACTTATCCTAGTTAACTACTTGGTTTTCAGAAGCATTTTTACATAAAATACAATAGACATTGAGAGACAAGGACAATGAAAAGGTAGGAAGGCAGGATATGTAGGCACCAGTCATTAGCCAAGGTATTTTTCTTTTGTTTGTGACGTGTTCAGGGAACCTTGACAGCAGCACACATCAGGCTACCCACAATTCAAAGGTGAAACAAGATTACAGGAGATATGAAAAAACCTACTGCTATAGCTCCCCTGTACAGTAAAACAGAGAGAGAGAGAGGTTGTTCTGAAGGCCAAATCAAACCAGGAAGCCTATTCAGAAATTTAAATTTGAGTGTGAAAAACAAAGTTAGAATTTTCATCCCTTGGAGTTTCTATGACAACTCCTTTGTCACCTCAGCTCCCTGCTACTAGCACAATAACTGGCAGCACTTTTAACCTCATCTGGGTCATGGGTAACAGGCATAAACTCAGCAGTTTTGTTTCTCGGGTCTTGCCAGGAACCAGGGAGTACAGACCCAGCTATGCGGTGACAGCTGTTCCATGTTCTCTTCTATCAGGGCTAAAGATCTGCATCATTAACTGCAGTGCAAATCACACAGCTCAGTCAGTGGAAAAAAAATACACCAATAATTCATCCTGATACACAAGAATGGTCAAAACCTACAGAATATAGGGTCTTTAAAATCTGATTTAATATGAAGACAAAGAACAATCACGTTGCAATTGTTTATGGAAAGACATTTAGAAGTTCCATAGTGAGTAAAAACATTAAAGTAGCTTAGTTGTGGATAAACACCAGTTCAACATTTACATTCACTATGGCAACCTACCGCCTCCCTCTTGGACATATGCTGCTTCTGTATCTACATGGCTTGTGCTATGGTTCCGGAGACGTGTCTTGAGGAGACTGAAAAGATTTCTGTGAAATCACTGCCATACCTCAGGAGTTGCAGCGCAAAGCCTGGTGACTTGGCAACATTATTAGGTATAGAATAACTGACCTTCACCAGCTCCCTGTTTATCTTCTGTGTGTTTGAACAGCAGCTGCCAACATCTACTACCGTACCACTGCCAGTACAGTGTACTATGATGATGAGGGAATTCATACTCTGATCATTACTATGGTTACTAAATGCTACAACAGAAAGATTTTAATAGAATTTACTCTTGTGTTCGTATTGTTAAATTCTCTGTAGTAATGCAGAGAATGCTTAGTGATAATTACTAGAAGTCATTTTTAAAAGTCTTTTGGCTTTCCTTTCTTTATTTTTGCTTGGCCCTAATCTCCATTAATTTATAAAAAGTAGACCTACAACATGGAATTGAAACAAGTTTTCCAGCTGTACTATACCCAAGAATTCAACTATTGTTGATTCCTTGCCTTGCATCCTAAGCATTATTCCTAAGCAAAGAATAAGTAATTACATAGCTGTGGTTCTAGAGGCACATCTTGAGAAGGCTTCTCTGAAATCACTGCCACACATCATGCCAAACCCAGTGACCTAGAATTATTTATGCCTTACTTAGTATCCCATCACCAAAAATTTTCAGCACAGACTACCCTACCTTAAATCAGACAGTCTAAACTAAAACTCTTCTTCAGAATCCTTTGGTCTGTCTCCTACAATTAACATTTAGACTTCAAGGGAAGGGGAAGAGTTTTGAAAAAAATGTTCTGTTTAAAGAGTTAAAGCAAAACATGAATATTTTAACTTGAAAACACTTGGATTTAGCTTTTTCAGTTTATACAACAGTTAGAAATTGAAGGTTGAAAACAAAATGTTTTTTATTCTAACCAATCGGTTAAAAAAATTGTCTGACATTCCATCTAACTGAGATGAGAAAAACCTTAAAAACCTGCAAATTATTAAAGCAGGAAAACACTTTCAACCCCAGGAACATCTAATGAGAGTTCTGCCAAAAAATGAAAATCACGTCTTGATTTTTGAAAGAACAGAGAACCTCTCAACAAAAGGCATTCACAGCCTTTTTTAATTAGGTTTGTCAAAGGCAACAGGTCACTGCAGGAAGAGTTCTGAGTGCTCCTTCCTTTATTATAAGCATGCTCTAGAATAGTATTTCAGGTTTGCAAGAACACCATAATATCATGGATAAAGAGTAAAATGGCTCACCTGAGTATGAACTACTTCCTATCTTGTCAGCATTTGCAGAAAAATTGAATTCAAGTTTTACCTGGTAGAGGAAAGACTTCTGTTTAAAAGAAAGGTAATACATAAAAGTCTATTTCCAAAGTAACCAACATAAATCAAAAAGACTATAAACTCAGCCTGTAATGAGGCAAACCCAACAAGAGAGGACTATTCACATTTTTAAGTTAGGTGAAGTGCTGCTCCCTTGCATTTCCGTTCATGTTTTCTTTTCTTTTGAGAAGATGATATGACTCCCATTTTTAAACTGAGTCTTCCATATGTCACAAAAGACTACCAAATAATCAAAAAGAGATTTTCTTCAGACCCTTGCATCTATGCTCTCTGAGGAAACAGGCTGTGTTTAACAGTACTGAAAAAATCTCCTCTTAAAAGCTATCTACATATAAGACAGAATGAAAATTTCTGTTGAAGGAATTTTTGGCCTAAAAGAATGCCTAGGTTTGTATCTGAGCTTTGGTTTATTCAGGAACAGAAAACTGGACAAGACATGCTGATCACAGAGACAACTCATCACCAGTGAGGTCACTGCCAGGGTCAGTGGACTGTTCAGCACACACACCACCTCAGCAGGAGCCGAGTACCTGCCTGGAGAGGGAATGAGGCCACAGCAGGTTGGGATTTGAAGCAGGTTTACAGAGGTGCATGAGTGGGTGAGATGGGTAAATAGTGAATGACACACGACTGTAAATCTACTGGATGCATTGCTGAAGGAGATCGACTGGTGGAAAGAGAGACAACATAAAGCCCCGTTATATTTAACACCAGTCTTGGTACAAATATTGTAGCTTATCTGTTTATACTCAAAGCGATTCTCTACATATCATACACTTACTAGCTTAGAAAAAAAAATCAGCAATGACGAATCTCAGTGCAATAAATGCAGCAATACCGAAGCAACGAACGCCTAGTTTACAAAGTTTATTAGACGGATACCCAAGCTCTTTCGAGGATCCTGACAGTTCCAAATTTCTTACATTCTTACAGAAGGTTTCTGCATTCTATATAGTACAACAGAAAAGACACACACACAAAAAACTTATGCGGTCTTTGATCACAGCAGGGCAATTTCATGTTCAGTCTAACTTTTTCTGTGCTGCAGCACACATATATACCAGCTGGGGCCTGCATTAACCCTAAGGCTTCTCCCTGTGAACTCACTCTACGGCACAGATGTGCAACACTCCAGCTTACCCACGCTGGTGCTAACAAGCCTTTGAACACTTCATGGCAAATGATGCACCTGCACCCTTCTGCCTCTAAGACTTTTCACTGCTCCCTCCACACTTGATATTCAGGCTCCAAGTCCCATAAAAACCCAAAGGACTGAAAATATATAAAGAAAATATGTTATCCTAGAAGGACACAAAATGTGTCGTTCACAGTCCTCCTACAGTCATTCAACTGCGCTTTGGTGATGACTGCCATATGTTATATGGCTTCTTGCACAGGAGCACTTCAAATATTTTCCACTGTTTACTTCAATAATTATTAAATATGACTATCCTTGGATAATTACAGAACATATCCACAGTTTTCACCATACTGTCTTAGGCATCTACTTCATTTTAGCCTAATTGGAGGAAAACTGTTGCCTATCTTCAGAAATAGCAGCAGAATTTTAAGAATAGCTCTACTACTGCATTCCCATGCAATTTTGTTGTGATTTGTAAAACTAGCATTTATTTCCCACGTGCTTTGACTCCATCATTAAATACTGCCTCTACTCTTTTTGACTGCACTTTCTGAAACTTTGTTGTTCAATCATTTGACTTAGTGTCACAGTTATTTAAGCTGTTGCTTTATCTATTCTGCATACACCGTTCTGGTGGGTTGTCCTTAGCTGGACACCAGGTGCCCTCCAAACTGGTCTAGCACTCCCCTCTCCAGCTGGACAGAGAAGGGAAAATAAGATAGAAAACAACTGATTGATTGAGATAAAGCAGTTTACTAAAGCAAAAGCAAAAGTCTGTGTGCACATGAGCAAAGAGGAAAAAAATGTTTATTCTCTACTTCCCATCAGCAAGCGATGTTCAGCCACTTCCTGGGAAGCAGGGCTTCAACACACGGAGCGGTTGCTCCAGAAGGCAAACATTGTAAATAAAAAATGCCCCCCGGTTTCTCTTCCCTCTCTTAGCTTTTATATCTGAGCTGACATCATATGGCGTGGAATACCTCTTTGGTTAATTTGGGGTCAGCTGGCCTGGTTGTGTCCCCTCCCAGGATCTTGCCCACCCTCAGCCCCCTGATGGGGGTGAATATGTTGAGAGCCATCACTGACGCTGTGCCAGTGCTGCTCAGCATTAGCCAAAACACTGGGTGTTATCAACACCTTCGTAGGTACCAATGCAAAGCACAGCACTGTGAGGGCTGCTGTGGGAAAATGGAACACCTCAGCCAGACCCAACACAACCATCCTCAAAAGTTTCTTTGCTCTGGGAAGGAAATACCCTGGCAGCCAGACAGGAGTAGACAGACTATGTGGATACACACCTTCAGCCCACCATCAGTGCTCATGTCTCTGTTCTGGGGAAGGTAAAGCTTCTCACTCTCTCTGAATATTCATCACTGTACCAATTTCACAAAAGGACTTTGATAACTCAGGTGCTACCAGAGGTCACATGAGGGAGTCCTGTGAGAAGAGCCTTGGTAGAAGATTTTTAGCATGGCAAGGGAAAATAGTTCCAGTTAGTAAAATATCTTTCATTCCCTATTATTTTACTTGCATCAGATGAGGAATTACAGTTGCATTAGCTAATATTGATCCCATATTTCTGCCACAGTTCAGAGGTACAAACAAACACTCTCTAATCTAAACAGTGAAGCTAAAGTGTGCCTGGTAACACAGACACAATGAGGGCTGACATTTTGCATCTGAAAAATCATGATGGTTATTCAAAAAGCCTTTGCCATCTCTTACTGGCAAGATTAATTTTTCTGTCGTTGTTACTTTCTGTTTCCCCCCCAGACTATCTAATAAGACCCCTACATCAGAATTCAGAACTACAGGAAATCATGACATTGTAGCATTTTTCAGCATCACTTGCGACTTACAAGGACTTTAGAACCAGCCTCTCCTATCAGTCCAGAGAAGCAGCAGCTTTCACCTCTATAAATGATTTATCTCCTCCTTACTGTTCCAGAAAGCACTAAGTATGGCCAGAAGACCCAAGGGCCTAGTTAGCCTGTTAGAAATAGGCTCAAATGCTGGCTTGCCTTGGGGGCCGGCCTTGGAGCACGATCCTCACGTGCCTTTGATGGGAGCTCAGGGTGCAGCAGGCAGACTGGCAGGAGCAGCCCGCACACAGGAGCCAGGGCTTGGGCAGGTTCCCAGCCCATCTGGTCTCACTCCCAAGGTGCTGCAGGCGACTTGGAGCTCACTGGCAGGCCATGCTGCTTTGCTCTCCAGGGAACAATCAAATAATTTATTCACTATCTGGAACCAGAGTGAAAACACTCTTCCTGCACCTTCTCCCTCCAAAGCACACTACAGACTGTCTTGGGCTGTACTAAAAATAAAACAAGAGGTAGCGCTGAAGACAAAGCTCCTAAGGGAAATGAAAATTGCCTGGCCCTGTAAAGAAAACCGCCTCTATCCATATTGAGAGGTGTGTGTCTAGTATTTTCAGTTAAACTCAAAAATCAAACAACATAGCTGTCCCAAAGAATTCCGAGGATTCGAGAGACATGATCTCTGCAGGGTTATTTTGGGGGGATGACTCAATCCCCATGAGTAGCACAGAAGAGGATGGTGGCTGAGTGATTATGTAAGCTTAAAGATAAATTTCCTCATGACTGTTACTATAAGTACCTGAGGTCTGATATCAATTAAAACCAATGTGATGATGAAGATAGCACTGAAAACCTCATGATATAATCCAAATTCAATACAGGATTTCATTCATTTTAGCAGAAGCAGAGAAGAGTCAAAGCTTCCTGAACTGCATTTCTCAATGGCTCTACACCTGCCCAGAGAGTAGACTTTTAAAGGTACTCCAAGGGTGGCAAGCTTCTTCAGTGGAATAGGAAACAAGGAAGAAAAAATTATTTCAAGTAATAACTCCATTATAAAAGCGATACTGGAGTCACATATTTTTCTTTTTCCATTTAAAAAAGTCAGTCATTTCTAAATATAGAGTCATTGTGAACAAGACTAATCTCCATAGCCCCAGAAGCATTTCTGCAGCCAGAAAGAAACAATAACATAATTATTTTAATTGCAGTGTCTTTAAGACTTAATCTCTAATAATGTGATAGCCAGCTGCTTCTGGAATCTACCTCACTTAAAGAAATTGAATTGGTCGCAAACAGCTGTTCCTAAATGCCACCCGCACAATGTGATTGCACATTTTAAGGTCACAACATGCAAACTACAGAACTGTGATATGTGGTTAGCAATTTTTATCTCCCTTTTTCAATGCAATACAGAGCCAACTGAAGGCAGATAAGGTGCATCCAGTAACTCTGTAACTGAGATTAATTTACTTCCTTAATGTAAAATAATCATTATCTGATAAACAATAAAGTTTTAATATCCAGTGTCTGTGCACTGAAGCCAAACAGATTCAAATAAAAAATGAGGCTATATACGTTGAACTCTGAAACTATCATCTTATCAAGAATGCAATACAGTCTTCATTCTAAGTTTTGGAATCAAGATTTGGTGTCCTTCCAAAAGGAGCACCCCTTACTGATCTGCCATTACTTTTTTGACGCAGGAATTATTGGCTAAAATTGCTATCAGCTGTCAGGCTGAAGTAAAACAAACACCCAGTGGTGATCCTTGCAGTTCTTAAAATGTCTGAAAAAAGCATCACTAAGGGTGTTGTATGAATATGGTATATTTTAAAAAAAAGTATATTTATTGGGGAAATTCCTAATATTAATATTTATTCTTCAGATGCAGAGACCCTACCTTACACTGATCTATGGCCACTTAAGTAACAGGAGACATTCTTCCTTTAAGTATAAATTACATAATATATATCAGTCCTTTACAGACTGAATAGCTCTTTGTATTTCATATCTGACATCTATTCCAATTTCAGACCAGCAAGTGTAGCGTGTCCAAAATTTTCACTAAAGCCAACAAAAATGAAGGGTGTTTCAGTGAAATCAACATTTTCACAGATCCTGGATCACATTCCGATCACAGACTTAGCTCATCCAGAGTGTTGCAGGTCTTGGGACCTTCAATCTGTAATGGTTTGTAATGTAATTTTCATTCTGTAATGGTTTAGGCTGGGATAGAGTTAATTTTCTACACAGTGGCTGCTATGGGGCTGTGCTTTGGATTTGTGCTGAAAACAGTGTTGTTAACACATAGATGTTTTTGTTACTGCTGAGAAGCCCTTGCACAGCCTCATGGTCTTTTCTACTTCTTTCACTGCCTCACCAGTGAGGAGGCTGCAGGTGCACAAAGATAAAGTCCGATCTTACAAAAAAACAAACAAACAAACAAACAACTCCAGGTTAAATTCATTAAAATGAAACTTTTCTTAAATATGTAGATTTATACGGCTATTGTTTATACACTGGCAAATGTTGTGAAAACGTCTTCCAGACAGCAACGATTACAATGCAAAAGCACTATTAATCTAACTAAGAAAACTGGTTCAATGATGCAAAGATAACATTATATGTATAAAAGGAACTTTAATAAAATAAGGAAAAAACCTCTAATATAGAAGGTGGGCTTATATTTTATTATGATATAAAGCCTGTCAGACTGTGCACAGGTCTCAGCATGTGCATTTTATATCTGCATTTCTTCCCTCTCTTCCTTTTGCTCCCCATAAGACATAACTTATGAGACAGACTTCACATACACTGTCTACATCATGTAAGTTGGTCTATTACCACAAAGGATGCCTTAAGTAAACCAACTAAGTAGAACTTCTGTTTAACCAAATGGATAAAAATACATTTTCTCTTCATCCTTAATTTATCATGCTGGTTGCCACTATACAACTGAGAAAATACTTGTTTCAGAAACTGCACAAATATTTAGCAAGGCATATTTCACCCTTGAAATTCGATAAAAAACACCCTCCTATTAATAGCTGGACCAGGATTTCTAGATACAATACTTTATAAAAATAATATTTTTATAAATTATTCACTTCTAGAAACATAAAATTAAGGAATCAATGAATTTGTTCCACCTAATATAATCTGTAAAACAGGTAAAATGCTTAATTTACTATGAAATCTATTAATAGCAGAGGTCTACATTCAATAATACTAATTTATTACAAAGGATCTGCACATTGAAAATCCATCACTGTCCTAAGAAAATGGAATGTGCACAATCCCTATGTGAATGGGAGACCTTGGACAGAGAAATATTCCTGAAGTTGTACTTTGGAACACAGTTCTGAAAAATACAGACAATAAAAGGTGATGAAGCAAAAGTTTGATATCAGAAGAACATCCATTTTGTGAACAATCTTGGGACAGCACATCAATGTTTACTATTTTCACCTCAGAAATCACAGAGCATTTTATCCTTGGAATCCATCATCAGAATGGAATGATCGGTAGCATATGAGAATGTTATCAGCAAACAAAGTATTATTTATTTGAAATGAAAACAAACTGGACTGTGAAATAATATGGTTTGCACACACACAAACAAAATTTCATGAACTCATATGCACATTTCAAATGATTCTGTATACACAGAAAGTGTGTACAGAATTGTTTTTCACTCATGCAGTAAGACCTGAACATTTCTGTTACCAACCAAAAGGACAGTGTCAGCACAGTGTTTTTCCCTCCTTATGGAAACAAAGCAAATAATCACATCTATGAGTGCTGAATAATGAAAGGATAAATTCCACTTTTTCATACTGATATAAATTGAAATATTAAACAGCTATGGAACTGGCAGCACAAGTGCATTAAAGAAAGCCTGCAAAAGCTGAAAATGGAGCCAAGAGAAAATTGAACTGAGGTACTGAAAAATATCTCTCCATTTTGCGATGAGAAATGAGAGCCTTCAAGATATGTCTTCATAGTCCTATATTCTGACAGGCTTACCATTACTTAGAGGTAAGGATAACCCAATAGGCAGTGAGCAGCAGGCATTTTACTAGCTCTGTGTCACCTTTATATAAACCCAGAGGCGGAGGCAAAATCCCAGAAATAGGATTAATATTTCTATAGCAAAAATGAGTTTTGGCAGCTTTTATACTAATTGATGGCTTGGAACACAAACACAGCTACTATAAACAGGATTTACCACATTGCTTGCAAAAGACAGCCACAGTATAATCTTTTCTTCAGTGTTTGTTTAGCACTTATCAAGAACAACCTTTTGACATAATATGGTAAGTGAAACAGAGAAAAAGAATGAAAAGGGGAGCTGAAAATTGTGACATGCAAGTGGTAAAATATTTTAAAATGAAAAAGGAATTTGGACAGTACCAACTGTCTAAAAAACTTTAGGCACATAGGGAAGCTGAGACAAAAGTGAGGTAGACACAAGACACACGGAACCATAGAATGGCTTGGGTTGGAAGAGACGAGACCTTAAAGATAATCTAGTTCCAACTTCCCCACAATGGGAAAGGACATTGCTCAGAGCCTCATCCAGCCTGGCCTTGAACACTTCCAGGGATGGGAAGTGTTCTACAACTTCTCTGGACAACCTGCTCCCAGTACCTCACCACCCGCACAGTGAAGAATTTTTTCCTAATATT
>WEIT01003427.1:0-18977 GCA_013389985.1 Dryoscopus gambensis | reverse complement strand
AGTCTGGAAAGAGAGGTTGCTATTGAAGACTGAGGCAAAAAAGTTGTTGGGTATCTCAGACTTCTCATTCATTGTTACCACTTTTTCAGCATTGTTTATTGGGGGGTACACCTTCTTTGGCCTTCTTTTTCTGGCTGACATACCTGTAGAAGCCCTTGTTGATTTTTACATCCCTTGCCAGGTTCAGTTCCAGCTTTGCCTTGGCCTTCCTCACCTTATCCTTACACAACTGAACTTCATTTCTAACACTCTTCCCAGGTTACCTGTCCTAGGTTACACTGCCTATGCATTTGCTTCATTCCCTATAGTCTGACCAGCAGTTCCCTACTCAGTCATGCCAGTCTCTTGCCTTCCTTGCCCTACTTTTCTCTTCATTTCTGTAGATCTACTAAAAGATAGATCCTTCTTCCAAGACATTAATCTTGGGGCATTTTCAGTTTTGGCATGGACTTTACAGCCTATTTTTGTCTTGTATTACCATCACTGATAGTAGAGAATGTGAAAGAGAATTAATTTAACAGAGTCATGCAATCCTCTTTGGGATAGAGCTGTGAGCAATGCCAGTCACATAGGAAAACAGCTGAAATAAAACTTTGAGTGGCCGTGAACACTTCCTTGGGTTAAAAACCTGATGGATTAGAACCTGAGGTCTAAGAAGCAAATGCAGTTGTTAAACCCTGAAGACTACAACTTTTCCTGAGCCATTCTCCAAAGTTTTTTAAACTTCTTGAACTACTGCAAGTGGGAACAGTTATTTTATAAAACTTTCTTGTTGAGAAAATGGAAACTAACAGGCATTTTCTGTACCTCCTAGACAGTTAGACCTCCCTTACCAATAAATGTGTGATTCCCTTTGACAATATCTCTGTCGTCCTGAGTGATGTGCCATATGTGAGTCCATTCTAAAGATGGACTAAAATACCTTATAATTTCAAGATGTTTACAAAGGCAGACAAGAAACTTGACAAGGCAGAACAATAATTGTTTGAAGCCAGGTCATAACAAATAAAAGTAAACAGGTTGATAAATAACTTCAAAATGCTTCATTAAAAGCCTATATCCTTTTAAGATTTTTTTTTAAAAACTCTGTATTTAAAAAGAGCAGGCTAATTCTTTTTCAGTTCACAGAATAAGAAATGTAAGTGCAGATGATGTAAAGCTAGTTAAGCCACATTATGCACATTTCAGATTACAAGTATTCCTTTCTGGAGCAGACTGACAGTTTCTCCTACCTGCAGTGTATGACCCTCACAAAAACAAATCAGGATATTCAATTACTTACGTCAGGTCCAAGGATAATGAGGTTTTAGTACAATTTTGTTCCATAAAATTTCATTAGTTACTGAGGTCATATTGATCTGTAATTAGATAATGTTTTGCCACATTTTATGGAGACTCTGCAGTCTCACTCAGGCCCTATCAATAAAGCGAACAATCTTCTTTTCTACGGGCAGATACAGTCAAGAAAACACAAAAGATTCAGGATAAAAGAAACAAGAAAAACTCAAGCAGAAACAAACAAACAAACAAAAAAAACCCCTAAAACCTTCTCCAAGCTATTAAAGTAAAAGAAAGAAACAGCAAAATTTTGATAAAATGCTTCCTCCTCCCATCACCAAGCCTCTTACTGGTCTGGCAGGAAAATATGGGAACCTGCCTCTTCTCTAACATTAAGGACAAGTGCTCTCTAAGCCTATTTTCATGCCTAAACTGCACTGCCCAGGCCATCCTCAACATGGAAGCTCTACCTTTTCCTAGGCACTGTTTTCCTGCCTAGAATGACCTAGATGGTTCCAACAGGTATTGTCTAGTACAAGCTCTTGTTTTTAGACAACTACTCTTGTTTTTAAACAACAACTATTCAATTGCTTGAGTAGATTATAAGCAGGTAAATACAGGAAAGGGCAGATGGTAGACACAGACAGCAGCTGCCACTACGAGCAAAAATCGTAGGGCAAGGTCACTTCAAGAACTCCAGTCACTGCTAGAAATGGGTTTGGGGTGAAGTTTTATCTGTATGTCCTCGAAATGAGTGAATATTGGACAGCATGGAACAGCAGGTATTTTAGCCCCTTTTTCCTAGAACAGAACGGAAATCAACTACACACAAAGAAGTTATTTGTTAAGCATAAAGCAAAAGAAAAGTGCCAGTCACAACAAAGGGCTGCACCTTACCGCTAATAAAATCCAACCAAGAGGCAAAGGATCAACTACTTTTCTCCTGAAATGCCTGTATAGGAACTGTGACAACAAACTTGTGAAGTACATATTCTAGATGAAACACCAGAAACAACAGATACATGTCTCAGATTCAAGCAGGATCATCTGATTTGCTTAAAGAGGAGTTATGCAAAGGCCACTGAAAACACTCATGCTCAGTGACATGCAGCATGTCTGTTCATATAACTTTAAGCTGGTTACCAAATTAATTGGGTTATAAAACTTGAGGGCAGCTAGATCTAGTAACAAGATGCCTAAAGGAATAACAAGGTAGCCAAAGCACAGACATAAATATCTTGTACTCCTTAAATATTTATTTCTGCTGTGCAATTTCTATGCCACAGTGTGCTTTAACGCGCATTGTTTGAGTACATCATGATAACAGCAAACAACTGAGCTGGTGCCCTCCTTTCCCACGAGGTGTTCAGAGGGCTGAACAATTGATACGCCTTACAGTTAAAAACAACACAGTACGAAAACAAAGCAACTAATGAAATATTAAAGCACCAAAGCATGCATGACCATAAGCAGAGACAATGAGACACATGGGTGTTTTTATCTGTTCCTTCTCAGAGAAGGTAATGGACCAGTTTTAACCAATATTGTTCTAAGCCTATCCTATGCAATGGGATTGTATACACACTCTAATTACTTTTTCTCACTTGTGTAGATTGTCTTTCTGCTAGGATAAATCCACCAGATCTTTAGCACTGGTCACTTGTAAATGACAGCATCCTTAAAAATAAAAAGGAAAGTAAAAGAAGAAAAATTACATAGCTTCTTGCTTGAAAAAATGTAAACAAAACCACCATAAAACCACTCAGGCACAGCCCCTACTATATGGAAAGGAAAATAGTTCATTAAATTTGTCAGGCCTTTTAGTGCAATAACATATCAATTAGGGATCCATGGCTATGGTTACTGCATAATAGAATCAGTATTAAATTTCATCAGTAAATAACAGGTATTCCAGCACCAAAGGAGTATTGTTACATTGGGAGGAATGTAAAAAAAAGGCAACAAAATGGAATTAAAGATACAATCGTGTTAACTCCCAGGATTAAATTTAGTTAATAATTAAACTCCCAAGTCATAAATTAAAGCCACATTAGATAAAATGAAGACATAATCTCAGAGATCTCTAAATCCTCATAACCCTCTAAAAATCCTTTAAGCCTAAAGGCTTAAGTCAATAACTTACAAAGTTAAGGTTTCTATTTGATATTTTTACCTTTGGATTTTTCATGCCATAGAAGTCTATTAGCTATTTTGCTGCATTTTCCATTTTAATATCTGTGATTAGCTGCAGCCAAGGACAGGGCATTTTCTAAATGGAACCTTAGCCTAGTATTCTTGAGAAAAAAAAATTATCAAAGAGGAAACTATATTCAGGGAGCAATTAATTAGGAATGGGATCATGGAAAGGCATGTATCACATAGGTCTAAGGCGTATATAGCTACTAAGAACTGCGGTTGTTTATTCCTTTAATTTTTATGTGTATAAATTGCATTTAAATATCTCTTTTACTAAGTTATGAAACCATGTGCAAATCCTTCCTGGTTTTGAGGGTGGTTTGGTTTTTGGTTGGGTTGGTTTTGGTTTTGTTTTTGTTTTATCACAAAAGCTATAATTGAGAAAGTGCCAATTCAACAGAATGAAGATACTGTCTACAAAATTATTCTGCATCTCTTTTGAATATGGACAAAATGTAGACTTTTTAAAAAAAATATTGCAATACTTCCTAATTCAAATATATGTAAGCACATAAATATCAGTTATCTTTGTATTCATAATACAAATATGAAGCGAATCGCTCTTGGTTTGCTTGAGATCAGGTAAAGAGAACAGTCTAAGAAGAAGAGAGATGTGTAGCTTTATTAGTTTACTCAATGGTTTTGAGACACAGCCTGTGACTTTGAATTATTTTACCCAGCACATGCATTTCAATGCCCGATTGTGTCTGTGTAAGAGTGAATTATTACATATTACTTCCAGAAAGTATGATTTGATTTAGAAACACTGTTTCTGGAAAAGTAGCACTATTTTTTTCCCCCTAAATACACAGTAAAAGGTGAATGTATCTGTACCAAGCACAGTGAGATAGCAGGTCTCTCAAAATTATATATCTTTATTCAAGATACCACCTGTAGACCATTTTAAAATACACTGACATTATAAAGCAATCTCTGGTTCGGGATTTTGGTTTGGTTTGGTTTTTAATACATATAATTGACCTCCATTCCCCTTTCTTTTCTCCTATATACTTACAAAACTCAAGTAAAAAGTAAAAAAAAGCCCCTGTGAATTATACTCAGCAAGACCCTACTACACACCACAGACAGTAATCATAGCTATCCGCAAGATTACTGTGGACTGTCAAAAAGCAAAACAGATAAATTCTGAAAATGTTATGGGTTGATTTCCCAAACTTCATAAAATAGACTGACTGTGCAACCCAAGTATCACAGAAAAATAATTGGAAAAGCAACATGGGGTGAAGTTATCATCACTGAGTATGAAAGCAATGCAGTAACAGCCTTCCTTCCTCGTGTCTAAACCAGAAATCCACATCCATCACTGAAATCCATATGGATCATACAGACTTAGCTACAGAAACAGAGTTCAGAAGTAACTGGAGACAGTTCCAGATAAGACAGCTGTACCTATTTTGACTGCCATTATTTTCAGTTCTCAAGAATTAGCAACTAACTAGAAAGGGATTAAAATCATCATACTCACTATTAATAGTATGGAAGCCTAAGTACTCCAGTCAGTTTTTGGCACTTTTCCTTGCTACACAATAAGAAGGGTCCTCCTTTAACTTCCTGCAGAATGATTCCCCAAAGATTGCTGGTTTCTACGTTTGTGGTAATAATAAATAGATGCCACAGAGGAAAAATATTACACTGATTTAACGGAACAAAAGTAACTTTACTTTCAACTATCCATCTCTTTCAAAGATGGAACTTTTAGCAAGGGTACCTCTCTACCTCTGGGCAAACAAAGTGCCAGTCCTTGTTTTAGAGGCATAGTATTGCGGTGTGTTGTTTCTGCCGATGGTATGGCAAGCCGCAAACCTTCCCGGAGAACACTGCAGGGCTTCCTTGGGGAGAGAAGCTGTCCACTTCCCATAGTCCCTTCAGGGCGGCCCCACATGGCCCCGGCTAGTTCTCAGCTTCCACAACACGGCAGTGATAAAGGTGGCAAGAAGGCTCGCTGCATGGGAACTTCAGAAGATCTTTATTCACATGGTTCCAGAGACACACACGACCTGATTCCCCTATACACAGAGGCCACGCGGCTTTCAGCCTACACCTTTTACATGGGGATCAGGGGGGCGGAGAGAGCACACAGGCCAATGGTCTCAGGGCACAGGGGCAGTCCATGGGCGGGATTAGGGCACAGAACAAATGGGGAGAACCCGAGGGAGTGGCTAGGGAGTGGGGCGGGGGAAGGAGGACAACAGGGGGAGGCGAGGACCTGGACATATAAGGGAAATCAATGGGCCAGTCAGGGAAGCAGAACTGGGGTACCTGTCCTTTTAGGGGATTCTCTTGTTCTCTGATTGGCATCCCACAGCATAGGACACTGCGCTGTGGGATCCAGTCTTCAGTGAAAGTGAAAACCAAAAGAAAGCACAGACCCAAAAGGTACAGATAAAAGGTACTGCTGCACCCCATTCAGACGGAAGAAAATTTATCTGCATGTGTGTTCAGAACAGTGGGACCAACAAGAGCACAATGCTCACTATAGAAATACCTCGTTCATTTTAGCTCCACTGACATGCCTTACAACAGTAGGGGATTAAAATGCTCCAGAAGTTTATCTTAAACACAGCCTAGTTTTTTCACAGTGGGACTACTTCTAATTCTAAGTATTGTCAGATTATTTCTCTCCTGTCTGTAACAAACACCTTTCCTTTCTGAATCCATATACTTCATTACTTGTGATCTTGCCAAGAGCACAAGTGAATTTCAAATGTCCCTAGTTCTCTGGGATCCCACACATTTGCTGTGTGTTCCACAACAATCTTATTATACCATAAAAGATGGATTACAAATACTATGTACATGTAAACTGTGGTGCAGAAGCACTCTACAGAGCACTAAGTAACCCTGGTAACTGCATTACACCTTTTAGCTCCTTCCCTCTTTATGCCTAGAAGACTTCAAAGGGAATCATAACACATGAGAAAAACACAGCACATACCTGGAATTTGTCCCAACACACAGCTAGGTAACAACACGCAGGGACAGTGTGTGAGATGGGTACCACTTCTAGGTATAGTAATTTAGACATGGGAACAATGAAATCCTGGTGGGTTTAGGTGTATATCTAAGTTTACAAGTAATTTTCCATGAAAGTATCTTTTTGGACTAGGAGGCATAGCAAAAATAAGTTGCCAACTGCTTCTCCTCTAGCCCGGAGGACCAGGAATTATTCCTCCCCTCTACTTTAATGTCTGATCCTTTCCAAGAACTAAGATACTGTTCAGCATATCTCTTAGCGTTTGCGGAATTTTCATTTATATTAAGGTGACATGAGATCTGTTCAGGGTTTTTTTTTCCCCACATAGCATTGTGTCCTGATGGCATGCACACTTATCTAAACAAACAAGCAAACAAACAAACATTTTTAATAGGGAAGATAATTAATGATTGAATGTTCTGCTGTATTATGATGGATTCAGAGGTAGCCCTGAAAATACTCCCTGCATTTTTCTTACTCATATGAAAATAGAATAAGAAAATCCTGCTGAATTAGCTCACTGTAAAGATGTGTGTTTCTGGAAGCCAAGATTTGCAAAGTCCCAAAAGAACACAGGCCTTTTGCTCGAGAAAGGTTGGTCACCTGGACCTAAAGTCTCATACTGCAGATGTATCCCTGGCTTTTTCCCCTATCATTATAAACAAAGAAAACCAACCCATTAAGAAACCAAGTACTCTCTAAGATATTGCAGAAGAAGGGGAATGAAAAAGAGCTAGTGTGTTATTTCTATAGTGGTTTTCACCTAGAACACAATACTACAATAATATAGAGAAGACTGAAAAATTGGAACTCTGACTGTTCATTTATTATTTCCTTCTCTTCTGTTGGTTTCCCTGCTTGTATAAGGAGATTATCCTTTTTATTTTGTTTTTAACCAAGATATGTTCACCTACTATATGTCGTGTCCCATGAACAATGAATATTACACAAACCAAAGACAGGGTTTGACAGACAAAGTGTTGGGTTTTTTCTTAAGAATTACCCACAAATAATAAATAGGCAGTGGAGCTGACAAAGACGTTGAGAGCATTTCAAGCAAAACAGAAACGAGATGACAGCAGACAAAGACTTTGATTTCTATAGGATACAAGCCACCACAATTACTTTTATTAGCAGGTTGCTGATAAAAATATTTTGACTATTTTGTTGTATTTCTTTCCCTGCGACAAATAACTCATTACTAAAGACTATGAGCTGGAAGCACCTTCTTCCACATCATATTGGGCAAACGTGTTTGTAAATATGGCTTTCTGTCCTGATCAAAAGACATTGCATTTAGTTTCTCTGAAGGAGCATGAATTTACATGTTATCAAGAACACCAAGGGCAGAGTTGTCCAAGAACAACAGAAAGGGCTAGACTTCCAATGCACTGTCCTTCAAGGTTGCTCAGGCAGTATCTGTATTATGAATAACAGGTTCTGGTGAAATGGGACCATGCTTGTTTGAATTACATGATTGCTAGTTTAATAAAACACCATGACTATCACACAGTGTTAAGAACACAAAGATCACTGGCCTCTGTAGGAATGATTTGCTGACACAGGTTTCATGACATGCTGGAAAACCCCCTCTCAACAAGATGCCTTAAAAAGCATAGAAAAAAACCACAGTAATTTACACATCAGCTGAGAGGAGACAGGGGGCAAGCACTGCGTCCAAAACACAAAGACATGGCAGACAAGTACATATTTTGAAGTACTGTTGATACCACAATATAATAAGTTAATTCTCCTTTCCCCTCATCCTATCCTGTTTGATTCCCCAGCTTTTCTTCAGTGTTTAGTAGTCTACATTTTCAGTGTGTTCCATTGGCATTACTTTGGTAATCACGGTTCAAGAACAACAATGAAAAAAAATAGAGGTCACCAAGTGTTCTCCACAAAGGTGGAAGGTCTCCAAGATGAATAAAGCATTGAAGAACATGACATAATAAACATGGTTAAAGTAGTTTGGCTTATTCAGCCTACAGAAAAGACAGCTTCCAATACTTAAAAGGCAGTTGATAGAGCAGATGGAGGTACACTCTGTATAAGAATCAACAATGACACAACCAGAAGCAACAGGCAGAAACAAAAACAGTGGAAATACCAACCTCATACAATAATAATAGTAAAATAAACCCCACACTGGGAGGATCACTGTTTTAAGGAAACCCTCCTGTCCAACCATCCAGGAGACACTCTGGCAGTCACACACAGACCAGCTGAGCTGGGATCAAGGCCCCTTCACACCAGGCAGCTCAGTGACTTGACAGGTGCCCCGCTTGGCTCCCTACACACCCCACAGCTGGACAAGGTTTTCCATAGCAGAGTTTCAGTTGACTGGATGCTTAAAATAATTTAATCATGGTGCAATAACAAAATAACAGCTCGAGCTGGTTGCCTCTGAGCAGGGACCCTGAACAAAAGAAATCCCAAGCTTTTATAATCTCACAGTCTAAGCACACCAAAGTCTGGAGCCATCAGCTCCTGCTGTACCCAAACTCCTGGCTGGGTCACAGGTCTCTGTGCCCTTCGTTCTGCAAAGGGTCGGCACTTCATGGCCTCTTGCCTGGGGCTCTCAACACCCAGAGCTCAACCTGCAGCTCCAACCACGGCTGCTCACAGTGATACCAGCACAGAATCTATTCCTCAACTACTGAACACTGGTAGCAGGTTGCCAGACAAGTGGACCAATCTGCCTCACTGGAAATATTTGAGACTCAGACTGACAGGGCTGTTGATAGACTAATCTTAAGCCCTGCTTTCAACAGAAAGTTGGACCATTTGATCTTCAGAGCTGTCTTTTCACCTAGACTTTTTTCATTATTTCATACAGCTAAAATACTTTTAAAAATTACTCCAAGAAAGCTGTCATACTCCTTAGCCCTTTTTAATTCTACCTACCTTCCACAAAAGTCTGTTTTCCACTCCTTTGAACAGTTAAAAGCCACAAATTAATGAGACTATATGAAACAGTAATGCATATAAGGTATACACATATATACTTATAAAAACTCTCATTTTGGTGCCAAAGTAAAAAACCACATTTTCTCTAAGGGACTTCCCACTGTGTCTGAGTTTCCTGAACAACTCATCATGCCTCCCTTACTTGGCACCAGCATGTTTCAGCACATTGCTTTGATCAGTTGTAGCAGCTGTCCCCTGCATGCTCTGTTTCATTTGTGCTGGGGACAGACCTGCAAGGAGAAGCCCCACCAAGCACAGGACCAGCAATGGAAGTTTCAGTATCTCCTCTCAGACCTTGAATAGTGAATAGCTTCCAGTATGCGCAAGAGGAGAGTGAAGGATCAGCAACACAGAAGAAAAGAAGGAGGAGATGTAGCCTAAGGGATATGATGGAGTTCAGAGCCAGCCATCCCCATCTGTCAGTGCTCATCAAGGACAATATGAGGACTCCAGGCAAAGTTGAGGAACCACAACTAGATCCTCATCCAGCTCCTGCCCTGTTATTTCACAGACAGACATCACAGAATCTGAAATCATTCACAGCATAACAGCCATTAAATAGCATCTCAACGGTACTACCTAGCATGGGCACTTTATTTTAAACCTTTCAACACTGTGATCCAGAGTAAAAATTAATACAAGATTTGCATAATTCTCAAAAAAGAGTAAAATTTGTCCACTTGGAAATAGGCAAGAAAGAAGCAGAAAGAAGTAATTATTCTCAGGAATGTCCTATGATATTACAAAGCACCCACAAAAACAACCCTTTGTGAGGCATTAACCAGTTTAAAACTCACACATAATCATCTCTGTACAAACTACTTTTTTAAAGTGCAAATATAGTGACATATTTCTGTAATTCTAAATAAAAATGTCATTAGCTAAATTAAAAAAAAAAAGACGTTTAAAAGCAAAACAACTATTTTAAGAATGACACTTGATTATGGAAGCTGAACTATGTTTATGTGAATTTAATGTTTTGTAACTATACCTCAAGCCTGTGGCACTGATAACATTCATAAATGCGTTAGGGGATCTGACAAAGTAATGGCTTGCTGCAATCTGTCAATTTTTAGGAAAAAAGTCCGAAACCAATCCTTCTTGCTTGATACAGAAACAATCATGACTTTGTAAGAGTGCAAAGGGAAAAAGCAAGCCCTTTTTTTCCCCCACACATACACAAAAGACATAAACTTCAAATTTTCAGCTGCAAACAGTATTCCAGTTATAACAACTCAAAATAGGCAGTTTTCAACATACTTCAGTACAGCTTGCTAAACATATTTACAGAAACTGAATTTGTTTGCAAAGTAATTGAAAAGGCTTTTATGTGCAGTTTATACTTGCAAGTCAGAGTATTTTTTTTCAGTGCTTGTATTAGTAAGATGTGCAAGGCAGACCTGGTTGAAAACAAATCATGAGAGAAATTTACAGCTGAGAAAATGAATTAGCTGTTAATTATCGCAAGGGAAAATACACAGGAAAATCGAAACTATTTTAAAAGATCAAACAGAGTTGAATATAAAATGGGCCACCTAGAAATGTCATTAACATTTTAAAAGACAAATTTATTAAATATTATCAAACTTTGCTAGTAGAAACTATAAACCCTTCCAAAATATGCAAGTGTATCTGATGTAACTTCTCAAACTTGGATGAGTATTGTGTGGAACACATGTCTTAAAAGTAATTTTTTATTTGTTAGCAGATGATCAGTTAAATTTACGGACAGGAAGGACTACACAGTTTTAGTAAATATTGCTGCAATACCTTGGTAGATGTATAGTAGCTATTTTTATATATTTGTATGTTGATTGCAAATTAAAAACATTTCAAATAGATTTGTATTTTTTTTAAGAGAGTATCTCAGTAATGGATAAAAAAAGAGCAAACCTTCATCAAATTCTTCACTCTTTTTTTTCCTGCTCAATAGCACTTCTAAATTATTCTTTGATATATTCTAGTATACTTCTGTTAAAGCTTTTTCCTATTACATGTCAATAAAACTCATCACACAATAAAAGAAATCATAGCACAGTAGAGACAGTATTTTCCTACCTGAAGTAAGAGGTGTTTGCAGGAGTTCCTGCAAAGTATGACTGTCCTACTTATTACATCTCCCATGACAGAATCAACTCTTAGCTCTGAGAAGCCCAGCGACAGTTAGAATCATAGAATCGTTAAGGCTGGAAAAGACCTTGAAGATCATGGAGGCAACCATAAACCTAACAGCATTGTGTTCACCACTTAACCAGATCTTCAAGTGTCACATCCACATGCCTTCTGAATACATCCAGGGATGGTGATTCCACTTCCCTGAGCAGCCTGTTCCAATGCTTGACAAACCTTTAGGTGAAGAAAGTTTTCCTAATATCTAAACTCCCCTGGGGCAACTTGAAGCCACTTCATTTCATCCTATCACTTGTTACTCAGAAGACTGACCCCCACCTGGCTACACCCTCCCTTCAGGCAGTTGTAGAGGTAAGGTCACCCCTGAGCCTCCTTTTCTCCAGGCTAAACATCCCCAGCTCCCTCAGCTGCTGTTCCTCAGATTTGTGCTCCAGGCCCTTCACCAGCTGCACTGCCCTTCTCTGGACTCACTGCAGCCCCTCAATGTCCTTCTTGTAGTGAGAGGCCCAGAACTGAACACAGGATTCAAGGTGTAACCTCACCTGTGCTGAGTACAGGGGGACAATCCCTGCCCTGGTCCTCCTGGCCAAACTAGTGCTGATACAGGCCAGAATGCCACTGGCCTTCTTGGCCACCTGGGAACACACTGGCTCATGTTCAGATGCTGTTGCCCAGCACCCCCAGGTCCTTCTCTGCTGAGAAGCTTTCCAGACACTCTGCCCCAATCCTATTGTGCTACATGGGGTTGTTGTGACCCAAGTGCAGGACCCAGCACTTCACATTTGACAGACAAATTCTGGTGGCGAAGTGCCCATTCCAAATGTTCTAATTATCACTTACTCTTAACAACATTAACTGATTAGTATATCAACATCCGTCTATCAGGGTGGTTTTCTGCAGTGTACATCTACACTGGCTGTACACACTTCACTAATTAATCCCTTGTTAGCAATTATGTTTGAAGAATCCTTTCTGTATTTATGAAAAAAATCTCTAGAAGTTTTTATTGTGGTTTTCAAGATGTGTACTTTTGTTCTTTAATATCGTTTCTCTCTGAGAAGTGTGCATCAATATTTGGTTTTACTCAGTTCCAGAACCTATCTTGAACAAATTTTTTTTTCTCCATAACAAAGACATGGCCTTTTTTTCCCTCAAACAAGTCCACAGTACTAAAAGGCTATGTGTAAAGACTTCCTACATGATCAATGAGAAAACCTGAGAGTTGGTTAAAAGCTAGCTTCAGGCAGGTGATTTTGGATGATGTTTTTCTTCACCACAGCCCCCCTCCACCTTGTTATGTTGCTCTTAAAGGTCTTTGACTAGATCCTCCACTAACACTTAACAAAAACAATGTACACAGCAGATCTAATTCATGCAATACAGGCAGTGTATTTCCATACAGAACTTCTTGTTACCAATTTACAAAATGATGTGCTATGTGCACTCCTAACTCATGAATTTGCAAATTACATAGGGTATTTATGTCTGGAAAGATATATTACCTGTTACAGGTTTAATTCATTGAATCTTCACGAATAGTTGGAATTATTTCTTAATATAAATTTGATATTACAGTAATTATATAACATGGGTTTTCTTCAGTATTCTTTTCAATTGTAGTTGTTTTCAGTACTTTCCACAGTTGCTTTTTCTTGTTAGCTTTGTACCTTGTTTTCAGATCAATTAATCTGCATAAGAAATAGTAAGATTTCTCTTACTTATGTTAAACTACATGGCCTTTACAGTTATATATTACTTTATACTCTTGAAATCTACTATTGAAAAGACTACTACCCAGTCTCCTAACTGGGTTGGAAGGAGCACAAGTTTCCTCTGAAATGCTACAGAACACAACAGGATTTAAACCTGCTCACAGTGAGATCTTGTTTATGTGTTTTGTACAAAAAAAGTTATTTCTGAGGTTAAAAAGAGGCATTTAAAAATTCAGTTCAAACAAAGAACATGGTAACATTTCAATCCAGTGTGTCATTGCAAATGAACACACTGCTTTTACTACATAATATTGTAGCACAATATTTGTAAGAGGCTAATGATTAATACCTAAAAGTATTCATTCTGCGATAATGCTGTTCCATCCTATTAGCAGGATCATTACTCATGAAACCAACTCATCCTCAGGAAACATTCTACAGCAAACTACAAAATACTCATGTGCTTTTGACCTCAGTGGATGACTGTAATTTATTGCTGATGTGCTGATAAAACCTAGGCAGCAAGGTACCTATTGCACGATAGCTTTTGTGTTGCTGTTTCATGAAGCTTCAACAGAAACTCAAATTTTGCTATTAGAGGTTTGTTACACTAGTTAGATCATTTCTTCCATGACTGTTTAAAACTCCTGCAATTTCTGAAATCCTGATGTACCGCAAGAAACTGGGGGTCTGAGGCCCCTTCTTTCTTTTTATACCCTAACCCATGATTTGCTTCACTTATCTTTCAAGGAAAATAAATATTTTGGGCGTTTTTTTCCTTAAGTCTGATATTTTTTCTGAGATTACTTGCAAAAAACACACCTCCAAACTTTCAGAGAACTGATTAGCAGGGTATTTATCCATGTGACTAATAATTAAGGAAAAAAGAACCAGAGTGAAAACAAACCCATAATTCTTACCATTTTTATTTATTTACATTGCAGTAGCAGGTATGAGTACATGCCATGGACTACTGCCATTTACTGGCACTTTACAAAACACATAGAAGTTACATAAAACTTGTCCCTAAACAATTTAACAATGTACATATGTCATTCCTGTTGATATCTCTCAATTCTGCACACCTTGCAAATGCACACAGCAGTGAGGTTAGATCAAGGGCTAAAAGTGTTGATAAACATCTAGTATTAAAAACAAACAAGATATTTTAAAAAAAAAGCAGTAAAACGCCCAGAAAAATAATTTTGAAGCTGTTTGCATTTACAGACCACATAATTTCTATTAAAAAAACCTACAGATTCATAGACTACATATCTTACATACATTATCATACTCAAATTATACTGAAAAACTTTAGTGATTTTTTTTCTCTTACAGAATATAATGTTCTCACATATTCTGGGGATTGCAAAAGCAGTTTTGCTGAAATTTTCAAATAATACTTCAATTTTTAAACTTTTGAAAATTACATTTTCAGTGAAACCATTTTTACCTGAAAATATTTAATCAAATTTGGTCATTGAAGCATAGCTGGCTGTGATACAAAGTCAGTCTAGACACCGTATACACCATAAGCACTAAAGCTGCTGAATAAATAAAATTATTAATAACCTTAAGTAGAGGCATTATTTAATACAAATATTTAAATTATTACAGGATTATAAATACCATCTATGAAAAATAATTTATGAATCCATAGTTTGTTAGTAATAAACCAAATACTTAAATTATTAAATTATGCAAATTTAATGGCTAACTCTATAAATTAAATATTCACCCCGACTACTTGCTAGGCAATCACTGTACATGATGTGGTGTTTCTACAAGTCCAGATATTGCAAAGAAAACAGGAACATATAAATTTAGAAACACTGTCAACACCTAAAAATGCTGGATATCACTACACAATGTTAATACATGGCAGTAGAATAAAAATGGAAATCCTAAAAAGAGTGATGAATAGTTGCTGTAACACTGCCAAAAGACCAGAAGGGAGCTCATACAAGAAGTTTACCAATGTAGGAGTGACTTTGCAAATATTTATTTAATATTAGTATAGGAGAGAACATATACTGATGTCTCTGTTACAGCTCTGAGCATGCCTAGTGAATACGGAGCAGATTTAAATCTGAAACAGAAGGTTAACAAAATGTGTAGATCTATCATTTTAACTCTAAAAGCTTCATCATGGTCTCATGATATCCACCATGGTTATGACTGAGAAACTTGCAAGTATTGTGAATAGGTAACGATAATGATTCACCAAATGATTGCAAATAGCTACTCAGAGTGATTCTAAAGAGCGCAACAGGCATGTGAAAAACTTTAATGTTACCTTGTGCTTCATCTGTCAATAACACTATTATTTTTGATTGGATTTTAGTAGTTGTGCTCCCAAATTAAATCAGTGTTTAAAAGGCACTTTCTCTTTTAACATGTATCTTTATTCTACCACCCTTTTCCTCTAAGGACTCTACAATTTGCAAGATGAACGAGACTAGTTGGAACCAACCGAAGTACCAACATGTCAGACCTAGTAACAATAAGCAAGACCCTCTGACCTACCATTTTAATTTGAGTTACAACCACCAACCAATGGTTCATTAGAGGTTTCCTCTACGCTTAACAAATATGGAATAAACTCCTCTACTTGAATGGGTCACTAGAGATCAGTCCAAAGACTGATCCCTTAATATGGGTTCTCTGTTAAAAATGTAGAATTGAATTCCAGGGAATAAAACCAGTTTTCTCCAGCAGATGGCAAACTAAAGAAGTTCTCTCAGGCTTCAGTCACTCTCCAGGGGCAGGAAACTTCAAACCCAAAGTTAGGAGGCTACCACAAGCTAGCTATGAAGGGCTTAGGTGAAAAGCCTCCAAGCCCACAAGCTACAGGATTCAGCTGTGCACCAAAGACCGAGAACATGCCAGAAGAAAAAAAGAAAGAACCAAACCCCAAAAAACAAAAAGTAAAATTTGTTGAGAGAAAAGAAAATTAAATCAGAAATATGAAAGGTATTTATAGCCTATATTACTGAATCTAATCTTGGATTACAATGCAGAACAAAACAATACACTGTATACCTAAAGTATTTTCTCCTTCGGAGAGTTAAGTGCAGCATAGAACAGAAGCAAAAAATTTGAAGCTTTATTTCAAACATTGATGGGAAAGCAAGCTATTCCTCAGTAATGGCAATATTTAATAAAGACTAAGGCTCAGTGAACCTAAGTTGACACAGTTACTTTCTTACATAAAAGTGAGACCCAAGAACAAGGAAAGCTAAATATAACATAAGAACTGATCTACAATTCTAAACCATAAAAGAACCTAAAAAGGAACACGAAAAATGTTTCTTAAAATTCAAAGAGCATAGAAATTTTAAAATTATTATTACTTGGTACTTGCTGTACAATTTATTATATTTTCATTGACAGGAATACAGGGTAATTTTGTTTAAATACTTTCATTGTTATAGAATTTTACTTGTAAATATATATTTTGACACATATTTAAATTGTATTTATAGATGCATCTATACAGAGAGAAGTACATGCACAAACATATCTTTATTAAGGAAACACAGGGCTGAACAAAAATTCTAGACATACTGTCAACACTGCAGAAATTTCTTGAGGGCTTCCACTGCAAATTCTGCTTTTCTGAGACAGTCAAGCAAAGACATTAAGTACAGATGTCTAACACATAAAACTAAGTATTATGTCAATTCCCATTACTCTGATAATGCAGCATCTGCATTGTTTTCCAATTCAGAAATAAAAGAAATATCAAAATATTCCCATATTTTCCTATGGAGCACAGCTATAACAAGGTATGTGTATGACCACGATAGCCGCAAGATTTGAATCTGTTATTTTCCTTAAAGTATTTAAGAGTAAATGGCTTGTAAAATGGGGAAATAATATTTTTCTAACTTGAAATCAGTCAAGAAAGTGAGGAACATGGATATCAAATCACTTGTACAAAGTTACACTGACAACTAGTCAACATAATAAAAAACAAACTAGATAAATAAAAGGAAAAGAAATTATAAATGCAGTAATATCTGTATCACAGCTGACTGCTTAGAATTTCTAGAGCATATTTCTATCTACTCATTGAACTCCAGAAAAAATCAATATACCAATATAAATAAATCTAAATGGTCTTGTAAGGCATACCTTCCCTTATGGAAATCTGGGAGTTAGTATGACATTTTTTGTTTCTTTGTTGGCAGGGCTTTAGGAAAATTGCTCTTGGTGCCTTAATTGAAAGGAAGAAATGCTCCTCTCTCCCAGTCTCATTTCCTTGAGTCCTCCCACTCCAAATCAGTTTTGTCACTCAGAATTGATTTTACAAGTCTTTACAAAACAATCTTTTTTTCTCCATGTCCTCCGACGACACTGATGAACATAACAGTCTAACTTAAGCTACCACCACAGGGAACCCACAAACTCAAGTGAGCATCTTTAGCAGATACCATTTCAGGTCACTGCAAACACACTTAGGTACATACACAGTCTTCATGTATTAAATGAAATAAAAACTACGGAAGATACATTATTAATACACCCTTTATTTAATATTGATTGATATTAAAACTTAATGATTACTTTTATTAGTTTAATCAATATTTAATATTAAAATATTTTACAAATGCTGGCTTCTTTAGAGTCTTGAGCACAGCCTTTTCATAAACGTATCTTAGGTTAAGATCTCAGTAACAGTTACAAATCAATAATTCAGTAGAGGTTTTTTCACATTTAAGCCTAAGTACATACCTCAATCTCCAACTGAGCCTGAAAAGACTTTGGAAGTCCTCACTGAAAACCAAGTAATTAATTAATCAGAACAATTTCTTAAAAGAAAAGTGTCCTATAGGCTCACTCAGTAAAAAAGATCTTAGTTTTTAATATTCAGCAGAGTTTCCTGTTAAAAATAGTCCGTCTTCCAGAACAGGTTCCCAGCCCAAAACCAGGTCTGGCTCCAACAGCTGTTTCAACTAGGTAACAAAACACTGGTCAGCTGGCACCTCAATCCTCAAACCTCAATAAAGGCTATTACTGCCAGCACATGTGGTGGTGGAAGCAGGCAGGCTGAGCGACCCTGGATACATCTCAGTCTTGCCTAACGGCAGTACTTCACCAACTTGGGTACTCCAGTCTTGGCCCCAGATTTCTCTAAAGGCAAGAACTTTTTCTACCCATTACAAAATCTCTGGATAGGCAAGTGCACAAGATCTCTGCTTTCCTTTTTTCACCTGTGCATGTAGAATAGAACACTGAAAGAAATTACACCGCTGGGAAATGGTCAGAGGTTTTCTTGCATGGTGAGCCAAGACCACACGATCCGTAAATTTCTTCATACTTCACCGATAGGTAAAATTATTCTGCTCTGGTTTTTTCTTCCTTATTTCCAGCTGCTAATCTTTACTAAAAAACTCCATAAACTAAGACATCCCTCAGGAGTCAGTTGCTCCAATTCCCCTGGAATATATTTGCCAAGAAAGGGCAGGTGGCCCGAACAGCAGTCTGGATGGAAACATGATCAACCATACAAACATTTGGGAACCCTTGTGCCCAGAAAACTGAATGGGAGTTGGCAGGTATGAGAGGGTACATACATATCTTATTCCCATAGATTGGGAGCCCATAACTGATTAGTTACCCATTGCAAATACATGAAAGGATGGGGCAAACATGGACTTTGCCAGAGTAACATTCAGTGAGAAGGAGACTGA
>WEIT01003420.1:0-13075 GCA_013389985.1 Dryoscopus gambensis | reverse complement strand
CACCAAGTGGCAGGACATACTCCCGGGGCTTTCCCGTATTACCCCCGCTACCCCTCAAAGGACCACTTGAGTCGCCTCACCCTTCCCGAGTGGAAAACGAAAAAAGAAATAACAGGACCTGCATCTGCCGGGCGATGCCCACCCAATTCCTCCCTGGAACTACAAGGGTAGCAGCCTCTGCCGGGGGTCCCCCTGTCCCGCAGTCGGAGACCCCACCCCGCCCTGAATCCACTTACCTCAGCACAGGGAGCGCTGTCCGATGCCGCCTCATCCCAGATCCCTGGCTCCTTAGACGTAAGCAGGAACAAAAATCCACTGGGGGAAGGTCCTCGGAGCAGGGGAAGGATCCTTCTTGGCGGCAGAAGGGTTGCCCTTCCCTCCCTCAGCCGCTCAAACCACTAAAACGCGGCGAGTGCGCACAAGGGCACTGACGCACCAACGAGCCGGAATCCTCGGGGTGTCTCCCTCCGTCAGGATGGCTCTTCCGTGAGGTCCGTGGGTCCGAAGCCCACCTAGATGGGCCCCACCTTGGGCGCCAGCTGTCGCGGCCACGCGCAAATCCTCTCTCTCGTCTCCGGCTAGCTCCGCCCATGGGGCGCGATAGGCTACGGGTACGCCAGGATGAAGCTGCGAGGCAAAGACGCGAGGGAGGGGCCAGCCAGACCAATTAGTCCAAAGAGCTCTTTATTCCCGGGGGATTGGTCAGACTGAGCCACAAATCATAGCTCACATGAACTTATAAAGGGGGGTGGATACATAAGGCGGGGAAAGGGTACAACCAATCAGGAGTAACATAAGGAGGAGTCGAGGGAGGGATCACACATATATACAACCAATGAGAGTAAATGATAATAACTGACATTAGGGACAACCAACGAGATAACGGGGAATAGAGCATTCTCTGGAAGTAGGGGAAGGGTTCTGGGGAGATGGACATGGGCTGCAGGAAGGGTTTGGGTGATGGATAGGGAAGGTGCTGGAACAAGGGGAGGGACCCCGCGTCATGGATAGGAAGGTCAGGGAGGGGAATAACCTTAAAAGGGAGGTCAGGGGAAGGATTGGGACTTGGGACTCACCACCCGAGGCGGAGAGAGGGGGAGGGGGTTAAACCATATTGAAATAACTATGGAAAATAATAAAAGCGCACCGCAACAGTCCACTGCCAGTGATCAGCTTCCGCTACCCTGTAACGCGGCAATGGGATGGCCACCTCCCTGGTGTTCAGACCAACACAGCATGTCAGAAGTTGCTCTCCAGGGGTGTCCCAGTAATCCCCCAGAGAGGAGGTCCCTAGCCCCTGGACTCTCACAGTGCTTTCTCACACAGACAGGAAGAAGTTCTGAAAAAATGCCAGAGTCATGCTTCTAGAGAAATGATGAGTGAAAGATTGGCTGGGCATTCCTCACACAAGATGAGGAAAACTCCAGTGATGCCAAATACAATTTCTGCTTACCAGCAAAGGGGCTTTGATCCCTTTGTGAAGTGAAGTGAAAGTCTCTGGTGGTGGGATTGTGACCGCCAGAGTGGCTCCTGAAAGGTCAGACAGCAAAGTTTCCTTAATGCAGTTAGAGTTCAGTTTTAGGAGGGGAAAGAAAAAACCCTTATGCATTCATGTAAAAATGAGTATTATAAGAAGAGAGAAGGAAGAAAGGAAAAGATGCAGCAAATTATGGATAGGAAAAGTAGGTCATACCAAAAGCACTGTTCATATGAACACTACAGGTATATTTCAAATAAAAGAACTAAAACCAAAATGAAACCAAACCGAAACCAAAGTGAAACCAAACCCAAAACCAACGAAAATGAAAAAGCCCAAAACACAGATAAAAGGTTTATACACAATACTCTTTAAAACTTCGGAGACTGTTTTCAGACACATTCAGTTTATAGATTGGTTGAGCCTTTTGTAGAGAGCAGGAAGAAAATAATAAAAGACAGTTGAAGAAGGAAAGGAAAAGCCATAACATTAAGCATGTCATGTTTTTGTTTCTGGTCTTTTTTCAGAATACCTACCACAGGTAACTCTGGACTCAGAGAATACTAGTGTAAGGGGTGCACTGGAAAAGTTGTAGCTTTGTGACCCTTTTTTTTAGCAAGCAGCAAACACCGTAACTAAACAGGTGTGACTGCCGTGCTGCATCCTCATGGCCATTGACCATGCTGCCTTTACTGATCCAGTGGGCTGCCGTGAGCCCCCGGGGTCACTCTGCTAGAGACATCTGAGCCATCTGTAGATTCGACTCAGCACACAGGACATGGATGGCAAGAACGTGTCCCCAGAGGAGGTGAGCTCCCCTGGCCAATAGCCTCACACAGGCAAGAACGAGAGCAAGCATACAGCCCAGAAGGTGGCCATCACTCTGTCTTGGTTTGAGACTAATTGGAGGGACGTCTGAAATGAACGTCCCATGATAGAAGGCAGGTTTCGGCAGCCCCTCCCCCACCAGCTTCGGGAAAAAAAATTCCTCAGAGGAAAGTGAAAAAAAACCTTTTTATTTAACAAGCAAAGTAGACACAGGCACAGGAAAAAAAAAAATTAAATAATAATACATCTCACCGTGAAGAAAACTTGGGAAGATTTTCAAAGTCTTTTGTGGGCCCCTCTCCAGAGCTGGGGCTCCATGTGGGCCCCCCTGGGCCATGGTGTGGAGCCTCTTGGTGATGTTCTGGTGTTGCTGAATAGTCCAAAAGAGAAGAAGAAGAAGCCAAAGTCCCAGGAAACTCCTCACTTTAGCTAACAAACAAGAAGCTAGCTAAAAAGCAAAGCTTCTTCCCTGCTGCAGAAGCCAAGCAGCCGGGCAGAAGAAGCCAGCAAGTTATCTCTTGTTTTGAACACAAACCACCTAAAGAATTCCACCATCTCTCCCCCCTCTCCTGGAACAAGCTTTAAAGGCACAGAAATCATGTCTGGCAGAGGGCAAAAGATAGGAAATACAGTATCATAAAGTCCGCCCAGGACGTACTATCACCCCAGGAAAAAGCAAAGTGCCAGAAAGTAGGGGAGAGAATAACACATGCCAAAGCCCAGCTCTGCAGTGATACCAGCTGACCTTGTGCTCTCTGCTGGCCCTAGCAAGAAAACACATCTTGGAGTGCAAACGCTCTCATGCTAAGCCTGAACTCCATACCAATTCTCCACTGGAGAAGCTTAAAGTCTTGCTGGAACAGATGAAGTATTTCTCACTAGTGTTTTTTTCTGATGGAAAATGTCGTTTTCTGATAAATCACACATAATCATACAGAATCATCGAGATTGGAAGAGACCTTCAAGATCATCTAGTCTAATTGTCAACACAGCACCACTATAATCACCCCTACATCATATCTACAAGTGCCACATCCAAATGCCTCTTGAATGCTTCCAGAGGTGACTTGACCACCTTGCTGGGCAACTTATTCCAATGCCTGAGCCCTCTTTCAGTGAAAACAAATTTTCTAATCTCTAAGCTGAACCTCCACTGGTGCAACTTAAGGCCATTTCGTCTAGTCCTTTCACTTGAGACATGGCAGAATACAATGACTCCCACCTCACTACAACCACCTCATAAGACATGTCTTCATCAGCTCCATTGCCCTTCTTTGGAAACACTCCAGCACTTCATTTTCCTTTTATGAAGTGAGGGATCCAAACCTGAACACAGTCCTCAAGGTTTGGCCTCACCAGTGCTTAGTACAGTAGGACAATCACTTCCCTAGTACTGCTGGCCTGTGCTGTATCCGCTTTCCTCTTCAAATCTAGTTTAAAGCCCTCTCAATCAGCCCTGCCAACTGATTGGGCCATAATCCTTTTCCCTCTCCAAGACACATGGACCCTATCTGTCACCAGCAGGCCTGGTGCTGTGTAATCCACTCCATGGCAATAAAACCCCAAATTCCACCTATGGCAGCAGCCTCTAAGCCATGTGTTCATCAGGCTGCTTTTCCTGTTCCTGTCAGTATTTGTTGCTGGTACTGAAGGAAAGGAGGAGAACAAAACCTACTCTTCTGACCAAAAGCCCCCGTGACCCAAAGTCCTTTTGACTGTCCTTTAATCTCATCACTTGTACAAATAATACAGAGGCTAATCGTCAGAGGGTTGTACCAGATCAGGGATTTTCTCAGGGATTACTCAGGTGCCTTACCAGAGCGCCAGGGAGGCAGCAGACTTCCTCGCGGCATGGGCCCAGTTGGCATATTAGGCCCTTCTTTCCCCTCAGGAAAGAGTCACCTACAACAATTTGTTTTGCACTTCCTCTGAAGGAAAAGGGAATTTTGCTTCAACATTGCAATTTTGGGACAATCCAAATAAATGTTTCATTTTGGATGGAAAACAACTTAAGTCTGTATATTTTAACTTTTGCTTTGGTTGATTTTGATGTAGATCATTAAAATTTGTNATTAAATAATAATACATCTCACCGTGAAGAAAACTTGGGAAGATTTTCAAAGTCCTTTGTGGGCATGGCTCTCTCCAGAGCTGGGGTTCCATGAGGGCCCCCCTGGGCCATGGTGTGGGGCCTCTTGGTGATGTTCTGGTGGTGCTGAATAGTCCAAACGAGAAGAAGAAGAAGAAGAAGCCAAAGTCCCAGGAAACTCCTCACTTTAGCTAACAAACAAGAAGCTAGCTAAAAAGCAAAGCTTCTTCCCTGCTGCAGAAGCCAAGCAGCCGGGCAGAAGAAGCCAGCAAGTTATCTCTTGTTTTGAACACAAACCACCTAAAGAATTCCACCATCTCTCCCCCCTCTCCTGGAACAAGCTTTAAAGGCACAGAAATCATGTCTGGCAGAGGGCAAAAGATAGGAAATACAGTATCATAAAGTCCGCCCAGGACGTACTATCACCCCAGGAAAAAGCAAAGTGCCAGAAAGTAGGGGAGAGAATAACACATGCCAAAGCCCAGCTCTGCAGTGATACCAGCTGACCTTGTGCTCTCTGCTGGCCCTAGCAAGAAAACACATCTTGGAGTGCAAACGCTCTCATGCTAAGCCTGAACTCCATACCAATTCTCCACTGGAGAAGCTTAAAGTCTTGCTGGAACAGATGAAGTATTTCTCACTAGTGTTTTTTCTGATGGAAAATGTCGTTTTCTGATAAATCACACATAATCATACAGAATCATCGAGATTGGAAGAGACCTTCAAGATCATCTAGTCTAATTGTCAACACAGCACCACTATAATCACCCCTACATCATATCTACAAGTGCCACATCCAAATGCCTCTTGAATGCTTCCAGAGGTGACTTGACCACCTTGTGGGCAACTTATTCCAATGCCTGAGCCCTCTTTCAGTGAAAACAAATTTTCTAATATCTAAGCTGAACCTCCACTGGTGCAACTTAAGGCCATTTTGTCTAGTCCTTTCACTTGAGACATGGCAGAATACAATGACTCCCACCTCACTACAACCACCTCATAAGACATGTCTTCATCAGCTCCATTGCCCTTCTTTGGAAACACTCCAGCACTTCATTTTCCTTTTATGAAGTGAGGGATCCAAACCTGAACACAGTCCTCAAGGTTTGGCCTCACCAGTGCTTAGTACAGTAGGACAATCACTTCCCTAGTACTGCTGGCCTGTGCTGTATCCCCTTTCTCCTTCAAATCTAGTTTAAAGCCCTCTCAATCAGCCCTGCCAACTGATTGGGCCATAATCCTTTTCCCCCTCCGAGACACATGGACCCTATCTGTCACCAGCAGGCCTGGTGCTGTGTAATCCACTCCATGGCAATAAAACCCCAAATTCCACCTATGGCAGCAGCCTCTAAGCCATGTATTCATCAGGCTGCTTTTCCTGTTCCTGTCAGTATTTGTTGCTGGTACTGAAGGAATGGAGGAGAACAAAACCTACGCTTCTGACCAAAAGCCCCAGTGCCCCAAAGTCCTTTTGACTGTCCTTTAATCTCATCACTTGTACAAGTAATAGAAAGGCTAATCGTCAGAGGGTTGTACCAGATCAGGGATTTTCTCAGGGATTACTCAGGTGCCTTACCAGAGCGCCAGGGAGGCAGCAGACTTCCTCGCGGCATGGGCCCAGTTGGCATATTAGGCCCTTCTTTCCCCTCAGGAAAGAGTCACCTACAACAATTTGTTTTGCACTTCCTCTGAAGGAAAAGGGAATTTTGCTTCAACATTGCAATTTTGGGACAATCCAAATAAATGTTTCATTTTGGATGGAAAACAACTTAAGTCTGTATATTTTAACTTTTGCTGTGGTTGATTTTGATGTAGATCATTAAAATTTGTTTTGTAGAACAACTTAGTACATAAAAAGACATCTGCCTGTTTATACAAATGGTAGAACTTTTAGTCCAGGCTAAGTAGACCCTAGTTTATGCCCTTCTGCTGGGAGCCATGTAACAGCAGAACAATTCATTATGCTCTTTTTTTGTGGTTTAATTTTTCTCTACCTGGCAGATAAGAAACAACTGAAGTTAGTATACTAGACAGTAATTAGAGAGATTAGCAGTAAGTTAGGATCTTATGAAAACCAGATTTTCAGCCTTCAGTTGTAAAAGTTTAGATGTTGTAAGTGGACACCTTTTACCAGGTCAGGGCAGTTACGTCCATAGAATTTGTGAGGCACTGGATTTTACATTTTCAAAGACTGCTATTACAACTCTGTTTACACTACTAGAGTGAAAATCCTAAATCTCAAGAACTTTTGTGATTAGGAAAGCTGAGGACAAGAGCACATTCTAAATCAGTACTTCATGCTTTAAGAGAGTGGTTCTTTCTAACGTCTTCCAGTGAGTTCTGGATGCTCATTGTTTTCCTATTTCTTATTCACAGGAACATAGATCATGGTATTGATTCTCCCTTGAACATTGAGACATGGACTGTAACTCTTTCAATGCATCCATCCAGCCAATTAATTATCCATTGACTAGTTCATTCATCAAACTCATCTGTCTCCAATTTAGCTGCAAGAATACTGTGGAAGACCGTGTCAGCAGCCTAACAAAACTCCAGGTAGATGACTTCTGTGACTTTTCCCTTTTCTGCTGATGCAGTCATTGCTTTGTAGAAGGCAACTGGGTTAGCCAGATGTGATAAGGTGTCGGGAGACCTTATTGCTCTCTATGACTAACTGAAAGGAGACTGTAGCAAGGTGGGGCTGAGTTCTTATCCCAGGCTACCAGTGACAGGACAAGAGAACATAGCATCAGGCTGTTCCAGGGGAAGTTCAGGTTGAACATCAGGAAGAATTTCTTCAAGGAAAAGTTTGTTAAACATTGGAACAGATGGCCCAGGGAGATGGTGGAGTCACCATCCCTTGAGGCGTTCAAGAAACAACTGGATGTGACACTTGGTGCCATGGTCTAGTTGACAAGGTGGTCATCAGTCAGTGGTCAACTGTTGGTCCTTTTCTCCTGGCACCATGCATCTGCAGGGGGGAGCATCCCATGATCACATCACTGAGTGGTAGAAGGTGACTTCCCAAGTGTCAGATTGTGACATCACCAGGGGTGGATTGTGACATCACATCTCTCGCTAATTGTATTTGTGCACTGGCAGAACCTGACCCACTCTGTCTCCAGCCTTGACTCCTGCTGAGTGAGGTCTGGAGGGTCTAGCCAAGCATCTCGCAGTGCTGGGTGGTATATTGGGGGCTGCCTTTGGCAGCTCTTGGTGCCCATCCTGGGGCCATCAGTACTGTTTCCCTGGCCGTGCCTGGCTCAGTCACCTGGGCACCACAGGTGTCTGCAGCAGTGAAGGTTGACTGTGCAGGAAAACGTTCCCCTAGAGTGGGGTGATTGGTTTCAGGCACTCAGAATGGCATCCTTGTTGATGGGGCTGGGCGTTTCTTCTTCCCCTTCCTGGGACAATCAGGAGGGCTCTCATACAGTCACACACTCCTCTGCGTGACACTAACGAAGCAGCTTCGAGTCCTCAGCTCTCCCCAGCGTGCTGCAGGGCACAGAAATGTCCATGGAAACAAAATGGAGTTGCCCCATCTGCCAGGGCAGTCAGAATGGTATGGCTTCTGCTCTGCCCTGTCACCACCAGTTCTGCCTGGGCTGCATCCTGCGATGGGCACTGAGAAATCCATTGTGCCCACTCAGCAGAACACTGGTAAGATCTATCAGGTTCTCTGAGCAGAGTGAATGGGACTATCTACAGTGTGTCATCACTCTCTCCAGAGACTCATCAGAAGCCAGAAGCCAGGCAGGAGGAGCTCCTGGAGAGTTGTCAGTGGCCCCACTGATGGGGGAAAATCACCCTGTGGTGTCCCCTCCGTCTTCTCCACAGGAGACAGTATCCCCACCCCAGCAGGCAACTGCAGGGCCAGAGCCCGTGTGTGGCATCCTGCCTGAGGTATGGGCAGAACTTTTCCAACGGCAACAGCATCTCCTGGACCCTGTGCTGCCCTGGCTGTGCCAAAGGCTGCAGAGAATATTCCGGGGCAGGTGGTGGCTGGTACAGGCTGCAGAGAGCAGCATCCTGAGTGATCTCTGTGTCTATGGTCTGGATGTGGAGACCTTGGTCCTGAGGCTGCAGAACAGCCTCGGGGAAGGTACAGCACAACTGGTTCTTGGCCTGATCAATGTCATCGTCGGCCAGTGCAGCGAGGAGGCCCAAAGGCTGCTGCACTCCCATGCTGATGAGACGGAGACCCATAGACCTTCAGCCAGCATCGGGTCTGCCAGCTCTAGCTCCAGCAGCTCCAGCTCCAGCAGCTCCCACAAGGGAATTTCTGCCAGCACCCCTACAAGCTCCAGCATGGAGGAGGAAGCTGGTACATCAGAGGATGCCCTTCATGGAGGTTGCAGTTCCCCCCCATCTGTTCCTGTCCCCACAGAGTGGAACCAACCCCAGGAGGAGCCGGGGAGGGCAGTGGTGGCGGGCCCCTCTGCCCAGGGCTGTAGCCATAGCCCCTCCACTCCCAGTCAGGGCAGGGCCTGCTCGCCCAGGAAGCCCTGGCATGCTCAAAAGAGACAGACCCCTAGTTCCCAGGAGTCTCTTCAGTCCAACAAGAGGCCAAGGCAGGGACCTCCCTGAGCCCTGCAGCTGTCAGGGACTCTTGTCATCACTTCAGATGAAGTGATGAAACCTGGGGCCACTGAAGTCGACAGCATCTTCAGGAATTGGACTCACCTTCTGTCTTGGTTTAAGACATTTTAAAGGGGAACATTCTAACATGAGTTCTCCCCCTTTGTTTTAACCAATCCCTTTCCACCAATAAACAGAAACTAAATACAAGTAGATATAAGTGAAAAAATAGCAGTTTATTAACAAGCAAAATTGAAAAAGGAAAAAATCCCCAGTAAATAATCACTAGATACAGAATTGCTAAATCTCACAAACTCCCCCAGAACAAAGAGAAACCCAAAATCGTGGAAATGCCCCTTCCAAGATGGCGCCTGCCACAGGGAGACAAAGGGAAAATGGTGTCTGACCCTCCCCTCAAGACTGCAGCCTTCATAGGTGACCACCTGGTCTGAGAGACAAAGGGAAACAGTGGCAGCAAATCCTCCCAGGAAGGTGGGAGCTTACGGAGAAGTTCCAGGGGCAGATGAGCCAGCACGTGTGGGGTCAGCACCACCGCCAGATGAGCCAGCACGTGTGGGGTCAGCACCACCGCCTGCCACTTCCTCCTGCTGCCCGCAGGACTCTGCCAGTGCTGGTGCTGCTGTCCCCTGCGCTGTGGCTGTGGCTGGGGGGGAAGAAACTGTCTGTCCACATGGACATGAGGTGGCCTGGCCCCAGGACGGCTCAAGCTTCACCATAGGTTTTGCAAACGTCACTGTGAAACAGTTTCTGGTCGCGAGATGCACTTTTACCAAGTTGCTACTGTTGCGAGTCCAGAAAAACCAACCCTAAACAATCTCTGCCTTGAGCAAAATGGTATCAGGCAAAAGAGAGCCCAAAAGGGAAGCCTCTGGCCAATCTACTCAGCTCTAAAGCAAAAACCAAGAAACAAGTGAGGAAAGAGGCGAGAGAGCGAGCCAAAAGGAAAATAGGCATTCTGCCTGGGTGCTCCAACCTTGTTAAAGGGAGCGGCATCACCTCCACCTGCCCCACAATTCCAGGTCTGCCTGTTCCACTCAGGCTTAAACACACAGTAACAGTATTTGGGCACAGACAGATAGGGAATACAGTAAGATTTTTGGTTGCCCATGTTAAAAACAGGCTCTGGACTCTTGTAAAATTGGTTTAAGAGTCTGCCGGTTTTATTAAAGAACAAGAAGAAATCGGGGACGGGAGCCCAGGCTAATCCTGGATTCCACACAGCAATCCCAAAACAAAGTAACTGCAAAGAAGCAGGGTGTTCCTTAGGATACAAGTTCCCGCAGAAGACCCGGAGCTCAGTGCCGGAACAGTCTTTAAGCTCTTTTTCGGCTTGCTGACTGGTCCATTTACGATCCTCACCCTGATTGGCTCGTTCCAGGGGATTCTATTGGTCCATGAAGAAAGTATTTTCTGACCAATCATTTCTCGTTGGCATCGTGTAATTGGTCGGATTCTTATCCAGTAACAGTCCTCCAAGATGTGGTCATTCTCGATGATGTAATGTCCCTAATCACAACCCACTTTCTAGATGATTCCCCCCTTTTATACCCATTTACGAGCTATCTTCCCATATTAGGCCCGTACAGCACGTTACGCAAATGATCATTAACTTACTAATAATGTAACAATATAACCATAATCACTATATTAATCATACAACAACATAACAACTAACCTGTTAACCATACAATTCCTTAGAACAGATAACAATAAACAATCATAACCCTATGACCCTTAACCCTTGTTAATAATTCTTGGAACCCCAAATTTTATTTATAACACCCAGACACCTCCCCAGGTCTTGCTTCCATAAGGTGCCTGGGGGCAGTCTCCCAGCACCGGGGATCTGAGTAGATGTATAAATATCCAAGTCCCTCAGCAACTGAGAGAGTTGGACATGCTGAAAAGCAATTGCTATAATTGAGCTGAAAGCCTAGGTAACATTTATGCTAAAGTACAAATTTAATAAAGTTATATATAAAGCAAAACATTAATATTGCCAGAGCTATAATGCTGTTCTATATCTTTTCTATTGCTCGGAGAAATTCCTGTGGTCTTTTTTCAGTCCCACAATTACTAAGTATGCTATAAAGCAAAGCACAACTGAATATTTCCATCTCATGCAACAAAAGTTATACAGAATAGCAGAAATGGTTGCATTTGAGCTGCATTTCCAAAACAGGTGGTTTACTTTAATGCTTAAAGCCAAAGTAGGGGAAATTGGAGGATCTGTGTGTTGATCAAAAAGCTGTAAGGGAACTCTGCTAACAAAGCAGAGCTAAATCAGTGGAAGTCTGAGAGACTCAGTCTTGGTTGGTAATTCCTGGTTTTGAAAGGGGTGGGTTGAAAAGTCACTCTGCACTGCTGTGACTCAGAATGGGCAATCTAATCCTGGGATGTCTTCAAGTCACCATTACTTGGGAAAACTCTGTTCACAATTAAAAATAAATGGCATGTCTTGGGATGCTAGGGCACCTATTTCCTATGCACATGCTCTCTTCAGATGTTCCTCCTGGAAGAAGTGCAATCTAATTCTGCAGGAAGGATTTCTTTTCATTCTTTGTAATAGGTAGGTATTTCTTCATATTTCTCTGTGTAATACACATTTGAGACATTTCAGTGCAGATCAGTTTGTGAGTTGGTTAAGAGATTCAATCTCCCTCTCCCTGTAAAAAGGGGAGGTGACATTTTGGTAACCAGCGACCGGGTGAAAGATTCTACCATAGTTTATGTTACTGCAAGTCTGGTGTAATTTCATAAAAATTGCTTTGGTGTCCATGAGCACTGAACAGTGATGGAATTTAATCAATGGTAAAGGGCCTACTTCCTTACAATTTAACAGTTTGATGTCTTGATAGAGTATTAAAAATTATGATATGCATAGTAGAAAGAAGAGAACATAACTCATTTTTTCCACATGGGTCACTTTAAGCAGCCTGAGCAGTAGTTGGTTGTTGTTGCACCTTTCTTCTCTGCTAGCTCATGACAGCTATCAACAGATGCAGAGAGCTGACTAGAAGGTGTGCTCACCTTCACTGTGTTGGTACAGAGATGGTTTTGATAATTCTTTTGTCAGGATCTGGGGCAGAACACTCTTATATCAGGAAAAAGACAACATTCTTCCAAATGAAGCCGACTGGCTTCCCAAGAACTTGAAGATAAAGTTTGTTTGTTTACAGTACAAACTATAGAGTAGTTCTTTGGCAGACAGGTCTCAAAATTATAAATGACAGCCTACTTTGGAGGGACAGCAACTCCAGCAGCTCCTTGCTGCAGATGCTGAGCCAGGCTCCATCACATGTGCTTTTGGGGAGCACTAGCTTCCAGAAGCATGGAGATTTGGTAAGTGGAATGGGACCTGGCTCTCTGGACAAGTGCCAGTGGGAGCAGATGAGGCTGTGCAAAATGCCTCCTTTTGCTTTTCCCTGCAGTGAGGGGAAGACCCACAGGGGTAGGAGACTTTTACTCTGGATGGTCCACTGACCAGCCAGGTGCTTCAAATACCATCCTTGCATAGGGAAAGGCAATGAGGGGAGGAAGCAATATCCAGATACAGGCAGTCCATGCTCTCAGGAGACAGCAGCAAGGCAACAGGAGCAGGGACAAGACACATAGCCACAGAGATGTGACGCAGGTGACCAAGCAAGACTGACATGAAAATTGAGAAGCTGAAAACAAGAAATAGTATTTCCTTTTTCCTTCTGGCACCATGCATCTGGCGGGGAGGGGAATATCTGTGGTCATATAACACCACCCAGAAATTGAACTCAAAATAAACCACTACCCTTCCCCTAAAACTGCTCTGATGAGAGAGGATCAATAGTATATATTTGATTGGGTTGAGAAAAAAAATTGAAAGAAAGCAAACAAACGCACAATAAAAACAAAAATCAGGAACAATATTAATACCAATATTATACAAAAAGACGAGGTGCTTTACACACAAAGATGTTCACCACCTTGACTAAGTCCCATGTAGTCATTAAGATCAAGGCAAGATGGCTAGTTCTCCCTGTAAGTTGCAACACATGATCTGTGTCACAACAGGTGAGGTCATGAGACAAACACAAGATGGTGGATGC
>WEIT01003419.1:2160-15128 GCA_013389985.1 Dryoscopus gambensis | reverse complement strand
GAAGGGCAGGGTGGGAGATGACATAAGGCCACCAGCACAAAGCTATTTCATTCTTGTGTGAGTCACTGGATGATCTGGTCCATCTGTCAATCACCTGTCAGATCTGCAAATGGGAACAAGCTTAGACAGTGCCCAGTGGACCTGCTTGGGTTGCTCATGAAGATCCCCCCTCCATGCTCACAGCTTCTTTTGCCATCTTCTGCAGCTCTCTGCCTCAGCCCCACTTCCACAGTTTGTATATGCAAAACCAACCCCTCGGGGCAGATCAGTCCACTGCTCTGGTGCTGGGCACCAGCAGTGACTGGGTTGACTTTCAGTGACCTGGTACAGCAGAGGAGTGGTGCTCCCCTGTGTTTTATTGGGGATGAATTGATTTAGTATTAGTTTTCTCAAAACTCATGGAGTCAGTGACCCGTTTCTAGATGTCAATCAGCAGGGTGGGAAATTTTATGATCAGAACAGATCATCTATTGGTCAAAAATTACTGCTTAGAGAATGTTGAAAAATGGCTTTATGGAGGGCAACAGATACATAACTGTAAATGCACAGTTCGGTGTGACAGAAACATTTGTCACTGAATGACTGGTTTCTCCAGAGACCTGGTGGATGTGACCCAGGATGTGGTGTTCAGGAGCCACTGAATATCAAAGGACGCCAAGAGTAGCCTATTCCAAAGGGCAGGAAGTCAAAGCTGTGGCAGAAGTCCAGCTTGGCCAAATCCGGAATTCCTGACCAAGATCAAATTCTGGAAGAAAGAATAAGGAAAGAGCAGAAGCAGGAATGGACTATCTGGGAGGAATGTAGAAGCATTGCCCAGACTGTTAAATTATGTGGCAAAGCTTATGTGCATGCTCACAAGGGAGCTTGGAGAGGCAATGGCAGGGTGGGGAAAACAAGTAATATTCTGCCTGGGATATATTGTGGGATGCAGGAGAAAAGCAGATCATGATCACAGAAGACTTATAATAAGACATGTAGGAGGGGAAACAAAGGTGGGACAAGAGAAGGATTTAGGTAGATTGTGAGGAACAAGAGTGGTAAAATAGACAGGTGAGGGACTGAAAGGGGCAACTGCATATGAATAGTTGGCTGGGCAGTTTGCTTGGCTGTGCTCTGTGCCTGATCAGGGAAGTCTGTCCTGACTTCTCCAGCTCCTTCCCAGCTCTTCCCTGGGTGATGGTTTTCCAGTCCGTGTGTGCACAGGTGTGTTCGGGAGTGTGAATACAGCAGGGGGTCCGTGTCCCTGGTGCTGGTGGCTGCAGTGAGTGCGGATGTGGGAGTGATGGTGTGAGCCGGTGAGCAGGTGACATGACTTGGGAGCAAGGGGATGAATGTGTCTCTAAGGGTCCATTCTGGATGTAGCAACACCTGGATGTCTCTAAAGTCAGGAACTATGGGACCAGGGGAGTCCTAGCTGGCCCTGAGTGTGTGACAGACATGCAGGGAAGGAATTAAGAAAGCCAAACCTAAATCAAAGTTAAAATTGGTGAGGTGTGGAAGAGTACCAGGAATGGCTTCCACAGACACATGCAAAGCTGAACAAACACAAAGAAAAAGATGGAGCCACTGCTGAACAGGGTAGGTGACCCAGTCTCAAAGTACAGTGATAAAGCAGAGGTGACTCAAAAACTTAACATTCTCTTCACTGGCAAGGCCTGTTCTCATGTCTCACAGGGTCTTTGTGCCTACGACACTCACACAGGAGTTTTGGGCAGAAAACGACTACCCACAGTAAAGACTGAGTTGTGGACCATTTGTTGAATACAAGTCCCTGTGTCCAGATGAGATACATCTGAGGGTTGTAAGGACAGGCTTACATCACTGCAAAGCTACTCTTGTCTTTGAGAGGTGACTCAACTTAGGATTCTCTGAAGCTATCATTTTCTAACAATGATTTGCAGAATGTTTTCTAATGACTAACTAGTGGAACTAAAGAACTTTATCAGACAGGCCGCAAAGATACTGGGATTTAGGGAATTGAAGACAGATGGAAAACTAGCTAATGTTTCCTTGAAGACAGTAGCTGAAGTCAATTACATATAAGAGAAACCTCCAGATAGCTTAAGGTTGACTGTGAATGCAACATGCTGTGGAACATTATTTGTGCTGCCTAAAATAGAATTTTAAGTATTCTTGATAAAACATGTTAGCCATCAGGTTTTAAAATAAATGCATCCAGTATGACTGCTAAAATTCTATGGGTGGCTGAGGATGTTATAAAAATAAAGCTGTCTTTCCAGTTATGCATTAGCGTTACGAAATAAAAGAGGACAATGTGCGTATGACAGGCCCCTCCAGAAAGAAGACATTTAGTCATTGACATTCTTGGAAAACTCAAAATATCACGGAATGATGTAGGGATGTCTGCAGGTTATCTGGCCCTAGCAATTGCTCAAATCATGGCTAAGTATAAGGTTAGATTTGGTTACTCAGGGTGTTCATCAGTAGAGTTTTGAAAAACTTGGGAAGCCACTCTCATGGAGATTTTTTTAAATGTTTAATCAAAATTTCCCTTGCTTCTCTTTTTGATCATTGTCCTTTGTCTTTTCACTGTGCATCCCTGAAAAAGAGTATAGCTTCATCTCCTTGACAATGCCCTCTAGATAGTAGAAGAAATTATCCTTTCTGGATAACTTCCTGATATTCTTTTGGGAGATTTGTTGCTAAAGCATACAGTAGTGTCTCATGGAGAGCTGTGGTGTTCAGACTTTTACTACAAGGTTCTGAGGCCCATCCACATGATTTTGTAAAGATTTTAAAGAAATTCTTTCTCTTAGATTAATATTTTTGGAAGACATTGATATTAAGGGAAGCTGGGATAAAGAGTTACAGCATGGCTGTGTCAGGATAAATTAGTTTTTTCTCCCCCAAAATTATTTCCATTTGGGATTTGGTAAAGCAGAAGTTGTGGACTCTGAGTCCTTGAGTCCTAGAATACAATCTCTGTCTCACCTTACTTGTGTCCTTCCAAATGTCCTTTCACATGGGAGATCACAACTGGAAGAAAGGAAACAAAGTATCTTTTCCTCTCTTCAAACAATGTGTTTTAGCATTGATGAGCTATCTTTTATCAGTAAGTGCTAAATTTTCCTGATCAGTAAATTAACTTACAAAATCTTTCTGATTGCCTGGATAGATAAGGTATGTTTGTCTTCATATGAATTGTTATTTCTGTTTGCCTGTTTACCTGTGAAGTTCTTCTTTAATTAATGGTTCAGGGATGCTTTGAAAGCTTTTTTGATTTTTTATATATATATATGTATATATATATATATGTTTGTCAATTTCTCTAAAAACCTTCCTGATCAGGAAACTTCTACCAGACATCGCATAGAAAACTGCCTCAAATCTTTTATATGACATTGTTTTACACCCGGCTATGGAGACAGCATAAGAAATAAGAACTTTCCAAGGCCAATAACAGAGCTTAAAATTCCTGAATTAATTCCCTGCTTTTCCTATTGGTGTTGTGCTCTGCTGAAATGGCACTAGAATGACAGATTTTAAATTGTTTCTTTCTAGGATTTGATTTATGAAGTCATATTATTTCAGCAGAATCAAGTTACTAGTGAGATGCACTGACAAGAACGTAGACATACCCTAAGCTGTCTCAGAAATGGCGACATCTGTCCTTTAGCTCAGATGTTTCAATTTTGACTGCAATTTTGACTGCCTTACAAATTAATAACAATATGACTGGATGTGCGTTTAAAGCTCCTGTCCAGGGAAGGGTTGTTTGGGAGAAGCTATTCCTTGATCATTCTCCATGCAGACATGCACAGCCTTGTTCCTGTCCCTTGTCTGTCTGAGCAGCCCTGGCTTCTCCGCGTGTTGGCTGTGCGAGCTCGCGCGTCGCCAGCTGGAGCCATGACAGCACTGACGGTGCTGTTCTCTGGGAGACAGGGTAACAGACACCAATTACTGACTTTTTTCTTTGTTCATTGTAAACAAAGATCCCAAAGGGTCCAAACCATTCTTCCTCTTTGGACCAAGCGTCTTCGTCCTATTTCTATGCTTGTTTCCCCTGCTGGCTCTCTTCAGTGTCATCCCATCTGCTCCTTCCCCTTCTCTTGGTGAGCCTGGAGCTTCTACAGGTGCATCCTGAGCTTTGCTGTTCCTGAAGAGTTTCCTGCTGCCACCAGTGCTGCTTCTTGTAGTTTGCACTTCCCAATTTCTTTTTTATTTAGCCAAAGTGGTGAGTTTGTAACAAAACAAAGTTATAGCTGGGGTTTGCACATTGATTTTGTCAAGGAATAAGGCAACATGCCAAGAGATCTCCTACATACAACCACACTGCTGTGGTGGGGAGGGAGGTGGAGTAGCTACAGAACAGTTTGGGGAAACAGGTTGCTTCATTCTTTTGTATCACCTTCACCACTTTTTGTTATGCCTTTCTCTTTGGACATGCCAGAAAATTATGTCCTAGGCACACTAGAAAAACATATTCAAAAGCATATTGTTTAAAGCACTGCTCTGCAGAGTGGGAGACCCATGTTTAATGACTCATGCATTCTACCTGAACAGGATATGAAGAAAGTATTTTTAAAGACATATTTAATTTATAAAAAAATTTAAACAGCTGTGATAGTTGAGTTTGCAGGTAAGTGAGAGCTGTACCAAAGTTACATCCTATCAATGAGGGATTTTACCATGATTTATGATAATGCTGCTGTACTTTTCTTGTGCAAAGCATTTTCCAAGGTTTAATTTAGTGCAGAGGAAAAGCACATGCAGTAATCTCACCAACTTTCATGAAACTGAGTGCTTGTTTTCTAGCCAGTACTAATTATTATGCTGCTCACACATTCTGAAGAGAAATACCCATAAGGCTCCCATCCCACTGAGGCAGCCAAGGAAATAAAGTTGATACGGAAGTAGGCTCTCTGACTCCAGGAGTGTGTAAATAGCCCAGTAACTCCTAAAAGAAGGGCAGGCATGCCACTTGGAAAGGCTTCACGTTGTGTATCAAAGGTCAAAAATCCAAGAAACTTGACAAAGATCCTTTCTAGTTGACAACTATGTAAAATATGCTTTTGTATACATGTGTATAAATATTTGCCTGGGATTTGATGCTGCAGTTTACAAGGCTATTGGTTATGCTTACTGTCCTTAACTACTTTTCAAGTGATACATGTCAAGTGATATATGTCATGTAACTCCATGCTAATATGCAGTGGTGACAGAAAGTTCTAGGTGAAAGCCCAGAGCATACATTCTAAGTTGCAGAATGGTTTTGTGGTATCTTTCATCAAAGAAAAGGGATAAGTAAAAATGAAGCTTAACACAGGCCAGTATGTCCTACAGTTGGACTTTGGTATCAGAAGATTAAAATTTCCATGGGATACTTAATTTTACTCATTTGCTTCTTTGCTTGCTCTTCAAAATGGCACAAAGTGACCTAGGAGCTTTTCCACAACTGTACTTTGATACAGTGTAGCAGATAGAATGCGTATCATTTCTTTAGCACTCTTGACTTCACCTGCTGCAAATGGGAAAAAAAAAAAATCTTCCTGCAGTTTGGTAATCCAGCATTAGTCACAGTCTTGATTTATAATTCTGGTTTCTGCCTATAATACTTAGATTCTTTGTTAATTATTTATCAAAGCACTCATGCCGGATGCCAGACCATATCAAGCCTAATCACCGAGAGATGCCTGGACAAACACAGTTACTGGGTTAAAAACACTTCTTGTTAAGTATTGTAACTAAGGGCATAAGATACTCCAGACATATTGGAGGAGTTCTGGAGGATCGTCTCTCTCCGCAGTCAGGGATCTTACCACACTTGCTGCTTCCACAGCCCGCAGGTGTTTCCAGGCAAAAGGTCACAAGTGAGAGACCACTTACTTCACTGCAATGCCTGCTGCTGACAGGAAATGTACACTATAATTTCCGCCTTTGTTTTCCTCTTACAGAATTTCCAGCATCATTTTCTGCTCACATATTCTGCTAAAAATACAGAGTAACTCGTCTGAGCTGAGATCAGGTTCACCTTAGCCGTGGCTGTAGAGAAGGGGAGAAGGTCGGAGGAGGGGGGCTGGCAGGCAGCACGGGCACTCTGGCACGGCGTGAGGGGACATACGTGCCACGCTCCCAGGCTCCAATTTCCTGCACCAGACTCCCTGCCAGCCTGCACTGGAACTGTGCTGCTGCCGTAAGGGAATGAGGATCTCTGAGCTTGCCTTCATAATTTTCAGGAAACTAGGAAATCAGATGCCTGCAGATTATAAACAAAATCTGACAGATTATACTCTTTGTCTCTTACATAAAATGACAAGTAAATTTAGACTGGGCAGAAGCTGGAATTAGAAAAAACCTGTAAATAAAAAAAAACTTGTGAAGTGTTTGAGCCACCCTGACATTTGGCTAAATTAAGATACTGTGCCTCCCCATACTGAGCTATTTTAAACCAAACTTCTTGGCTCTGCTAAAAGCACTCTTCTTCCACTTCCTATTATTGTTGAAGCAAAATACACCAGAATTATTTCTAGGTAATTCAGTTGAGAAGAACACTATCAAAACAGTTAGCTTTCATGGAACAAAACGTATTATTCAAATTCTTGAGGCTTCAGGTCACATATCACTACATTTAAGATTGTCAATTGAAAACATAGTCATGTCAGCTGAATATCACATCAAGACCAATATGACAAAAATAAACACCAGCAGTATAAAAAGGCCAGAGAGGTGATCAAGTTGTCCTTGCTTTATTCTCGTAACTTTTTACTCCAGAGCACTCAAGAGTTTGCATTTAAAAATAGGCAGAGCAGGTGTGAGCAGATGTATATGAGTGCATGCACATACATGCTGGAAAAAGGAACTACTCTGAATTAGTTCAGCTTCTGTCACATACAATGACTGAAACATATGTAGCAGAAAAAAAAAACCAGGTTAGTAGGAGGGGAGATTATATTTACTTTTATATAGGAATGAAGAACGTGGGATAACAGAGTTTTTAAGTGGACCACAAAATGGGCGCAGCAGGAAATAATGCCTTAGTCTCAGTAGCTTCCACAGTCTGTCTGCAGAAATGCAGAACACCTTGTAATGCTCCTGTACATGATGTTTTCATTTGCCATAAGTAGTTGGATATTAGTAGATCTACTCAGTGTTTTGGCATCCAACAGGACTCAAAATTAAGTGATATACATATTGTTTTCATCTGAAACATTTTCTCCCTCAAATTCATACCTGGAGACCGCTGCTTTTGTAGTACTGCTAGTACAAATATGAATAGTTGAAACATTTGGAATATATATTTGTGAACTTTCCTAGGCTTGTGTGAGTTTAAAAGAAGGGCAGATGCCATTTGGACAGTATGATTTCTCCACATTTGGCACAGCTCTTACATAAGACATTGCTAATCAGAGCATTTCCTGAGTGTTCAAGACATAGCACAGGCTCACCTGGCTTAGGTGTAACACCACTTAGGTGTAACATATATCAGGAAATAGTACTATTCACATCCTTATAGATGTAGAAATAAAAAAAGACATGTTCATGTCTCTCCCTCCCTCTGGGAGTAACAAATGACCTTATTGTTTCTTGCTTTGCTGATACTTCTGCCCTCAGCTTCTGAGATGCCAGTCACACTGTTCTTTTGCACAGATTAAAAGCATTATGTTAAACTCAGAACAAATTATTCACACTCAGCTTGAAATTTGCTGCCTCTAAAGATCTCAGTAAACATATGCATCTAGAACTTTGCCTTGTTGCTTTTTTTTACTAGCTATATTAGTTGGTTAGCTAAAAATCTTTACAGATCTTCCCAAGTCTTTTAAGCAAGTTTGAGACACTTTATTGAACAGGCAGTAGAAAAGAAATTGCTGTCTTTGCTACTGAGTTGAAGTAATGGGAAAAGAGGAAAGAACATTAGAAATAAGAAAACACTGCAGGAGGTTCTGTGTTGTTCTTGACATAAGGTTATGCAGTAAATAACCTCAGTTGTTTGAATTGTAGCTCTCCTACTTTGTTATTTTTTTTTTTTTAAACAGAATTATTTAGCACTTTCTACAGTGTGTTTGGTACCATGTGTAACTGCCAGCACTGACTGTGCTGCTGGAGTCAATTACATGCAGAGGCTGGAAAGCAAAAGCTGTCCGGCTGGGATGCTTGGCTTGTGGATGGAAGTTGCCTGAGAGGCACATGGCTGGTTAATGGCACTGAGCTGTTCTCTGGATCTCACACACGCTGTCAGGTACCGGGCAGTAGGTACGACACACCAGCCCTGATGATGGCTGGGATACCTGGGAGCCTCCCACACACTGCCTCTACAGCCTGTGGCCCAAAATGTGTCATGATGTGATCTGCTCTGGGCAAATAGAAGATTGCTCAAAATTGCTCGGTTTTAGCTGTCTGAGATGTGACTGTGTTAGATACCTTTCTTACTACTCTGGCAGCTGCTGTAAATAATAAACCATAAAACAATAAAACAATAAAAAAATTAAGAGAATGTTGAAGGAACTAATCAAAGGACTAAAGTTACAGCACAGATAGGGAACAATTTTGAGGCATAATATGGCCCAGATTTTCAAAGGTCTGTAACTTCTGATTTCAGTACTTTTGTACTTTCAGTACTTTTTTGTGTCTGAAACAGACACAAAAGTCCTTCAAGCTGGAGCCTAAAGCCACCTAGGCAAACCCAAATAGGTGTGTAATATAGAGAGATTTGCGTTAAAACCAAACTAAAGATTATTATTTTATTTATAATCAATAAAAGATTATTATTGCAGGGGAGCACAACAAATAATCAACAACAGCATATTTTAAGTAAGGATACAGTTGTATCAAGGATTGAAAGGATGTATATCTACTATGGACCCCTAATTCAGATTCACTGAGATAAAAGGAACATCCTCTCCCAGTTTCCTGGCAGTCAATACAAATACAAATAAATAACGCAGAAGCTAACACAGAATGTGCAAAAAATATCTACATAAAATTATTCTCTAGCAGAATGACTTTTTTTCTGAAGATTTATGTGTCACCTTGGTAGCTGGATTTCTTGGTGATTTAGAGGAGCATCTAGGTGCAACACTGGAATTCACATAAGTAACTCAAGATCCCTCAGGATGGCATCTGCTTTCTCCTCAGTGTATTCTGAACCCTGCTATCTGAGTTCACTGCAAGCAGGCCAGTGTCTGACTTGGCAAGTTCTTATCTGAATTTGATACCATAAATCACATCATGGTGGAAAAACTGTGGAACTTTCTAGACCTGGTATTTCTGACTATTTGCTATCCAGTGGCCAGGAAACAGCCAGCTGAGGAACAACTGTGTGGATGATGCAGCAGTTGATATTATGTGGTAAAATACTATATGGAAGTATGCAGCCAGAATCTTGCTGTAGCCTAGTTTTTAAAGTTTGGCCTAAGTACTGGACCACTTATGAACATGAGTTTACTTTTCCACTGTCTTACCTATTGTCTCTTGTATCAAGAAAGCCATCTAAGATCTCTCCCACCTGAATTTATGATTTGCCTTCCCAAAACATGATAATCAGTCACTTAATTTCAAAGGTCAAATTCTAGGATGGTTTTACAGGCTACAAGTCATCTCTGTGGGTGATGTATGACAGGTATAGTGTCACTTTTCTTTCTGAAATATGTGAACAGGAAGTATTATTCTCAGTTTAATTCTGGAGAATAAAGATAAGAGGAAACAGCAATGAACTTCTAGAAAAAGAAAAGAAAATGAAGGGTGAGGCTTTCTAGTAGCAGGAGGATAATTTTTGATACTAAAAGAAGCCAGTATCTATTATGCAAGGTTTTAATATGCAGATTTGCCAGTCCCAAAAGCTGGGTGAAACTGCAGTTAGAAATTAGCTGAAGCCAAATTCATAGCCAGCTAAGGCAAACAGAGGATATGGATTCAGTTGATTAACTTAGTACACTAAAGCAAATCTGAACAAAAAGCCTACAAAAGAAACAAACATGAGCTTGTTCCAGCTGCCTCCTCTGTCTGAAGATATAGGTCCTCTTTGTGCTGCTGGTGCAGATCTGAAGAAGAGAAAACAAACAGGATGTTCACAGCCCAGAGCTGAGTTAGGATTCTTTTAAATATCAGGGGTTTGTTGCCAAGAGGGAAGTTTGTGGTCCAAGTGCTAAGCTAGAAGTTTCTTTACATGAGCCTGCCAATGGATTCCCTTTGGCCGTCATGATTCTATAAACAGAATATCTTTGCAAAACCCTGGGAACTCTTCTTTCTACTTTTACACAAGAGCCTTCTTGTCTTTCCACATCCATTTGCTGTCTCTGGCCTTATGCTTGTGATTTTATAATGCTCTTCGAGACAGTAGTGGTCCTGGAGGACTGTATTTTCACAGGACTTGGTACAGCAGTATCCAGATCCACTTCTAAGTCTCCATGACACTGCAATAATGCAAGTAATACATACCACGACTAACAGGTTGCATCTGGCTTCCTTCCTGCTTACATTTGTAAGCCGTCTATGCCATCTAGTGGGTATTTTTCACTCACAAGCTTTTTCTAACATCTCGGTGTCACCTTAACAAGCCAAATTTGACTCAGCAGGAACATAGTTCAAGTCTGGAGAGGAGTTAAGGGGCACTGCTGCTATGCAAGAAGCCCCAAGTACATTACAGCACCTTCTAGGCCATCCTTCTGCTACCCTGACCCAGCTGTCTCTTTCACTATGCCAATGTAACAGGAGTTACGGTGACATAAAAAGTCCCTTGTCCAACTCTGATGTTCTGGGGCTCAGGACGTTATTCTCTGGAGGCTGAGAGGGCAGCTATCACAATAGCCCTTGTGAAAGGGGATGCGTAAGAGCCTGCATGCCTGTTTCACTGGTTATTAGGGAAGTATGAACATTGAGAACACATACTCTGCAAAGCAAGCTTTTCCTAACCGGTACACCCTCCAAATAGTGATTCCCCTACTGGCCAAAATGCCCCCATGTCAGTTAATGGACCATCACAGAACAGGGATCCATCCACACAGAAAACATACCCAAGAAGATAATCATAAAACAATTTACATGCATCTGCTTAAGGCTCTTTTTGAAAAGGCAGCTAGTTTCAATGGAGGTGGTGTTATTTACTGCAGAGGATTAAGTGATTTTGGGAAGAATGTAAGTATTCATTGGCTTGTAGTATTTAAGTTACCTAAATTTCAGGGAGAGGCAACGATAGTTGTGCATTCAGATTGGGAAGCTCTACTGTGATTTGGGATAGATATGAAATGAATCAAACTTATTACAGTGCCATGCATACAGGATGGAATACAATGCTCATGAAGGAAACAAGCAAGGAAACTTTCCCTGAGAAGGATGAGAACAGCTGAGTTGTTCAGTAGTTACCCCAGGAGAGTGTGAGACTGGTGCTTCAAATACACCTGGGATTATGCTACTTTAAGCACCGACATGGATGGAAAGGAAGGGGCAGCTGCTCTCCTGCTCACATCCTGCAAACACCAAGGGGCCATACAGCAGAACTGCATGCTCAAACCTTAGCTGAAAGGAAAAACACATTAATGGTTTCCAAAATCCTTCTCATCCAGGTTTCCTCAGCTGAGTAACATACCCACATCACAAAACTTTGAGGAAAATTATTTAAAACCTGGGAGAAAAATCTTCTGTTAAGAGCTCACAATATTGTATTTTGCAAAGTTCCGTGAAGTGCTTTTCCTTCCAGTTTGTTAATATTGTCACTATGTTCACAGCTATTATTTTGAAGAGGATAACTGTATTTTCCATTGAGATGTAAACAAAAGCCTTAGAATTCAGTGGCAGAACAAGAAACCCTATTTTAATCCACTGTGCAAGTGGCATTTTGTAACCAATCAAAGCCTTAACAGGAAGTCTGTTCTATGATTTACTGCCCAGAAGAAGTCTGGAGCTATCAGTGGTATCTATAAACCCACCATTTTCATAACATGTCATAACCCGGCGTGCTGGTGCTAGGATGCAATTTGCTTGTGAGAATAAATGTTGCATGGCAAGGTGAGTAAAAGTTTTCAGTGACCAGCAAGAACAGGGAATACTCACTTATCTCTGTAAGTGTGTACCAAAAACTGGACACATGTTACTGAAGGTGATACCCACCTCCTTTTCTGTGCTGCCTGAGGCTACAGCCCCTCCCTAGAGGCAGGCAAGCTGGAGTTGTACCTCTCTGCTGCCATCACCAGGGACAGCAAATCTAGCTTTCACAGCAGAAGTTATCGTTGCAGTATCACATAGGTATTAACAAACAAAATTTGCATGCGATTGAAGAGGGAAGAAAGGGCAGTAAGAAATAAAGCATGGATTATCCATAAAAATAATATAAATAGGAAACAGTGTTTATGTATCTATATATGCTACAAAATTCCAAACAGTGAGGAAGTTCTCATTCAAATGTTCAAGTATCTTATGTGTACCTATATATGCAACAGCATATACATTAAGAAACATAGTCAGAATTGAAAACAGTAATCTTTACTGTAAATTCACTGAAATACATAATAAATTAATTTAATGCTTCTCATATAATAAAGATAAATATGGATAAGTAGGGAGTTTGGGAGTAATGCTTGCTAATTAAGAAGTTGTGTCTTGGATGTTATCTGCATTTTTGTAGATAATTCACTGGCCAAAGCGAAATACATTAGAATATAGAAATTAAGTTTCACACAAAATGGAAGATCAAAAGGAAATGTCCTCAAAATTTAGAACTGAAAATTCCAGTAGCTGGAAAAATGTCCTTTAGATCTTTTGCCATTTGATCTATAGTTTGATTATTCAAGAAATTATATTAATGAAAGCAACTTCAAATTTGTAATAGATTCTATATCAGAACAGTGACATGTACAAACTTCACATCATCAATGATATACAGTGTTACTGTGTGATCAGTGAGAACCCATTAACATCTAATTTTGCACAGCAGGTGCTCACAGACAGCTGTGCACAATTTGTGACTAGAAACTGCTAACTCAGTCCACAGTAAGTAACAAATTCAAGAACATTGT